>JAFHAW010000121.1:0-40938 GCA_019022515.1 Quercus aquifolioides | reverse complement strand
TGTTTAAACTTAAATCCAATCATGCATGTAGTTCCTCGGACCAGATGATTGGGTTAGTTAACACTCCGCTCTTTCAAGTGTTTAAACTTAAATCCAATCATGCTGTAGTCCTCGGACCAATGATTTGGGTTTGTTAGCACTCCGTTACAGTTCTCTAAGTGATTAAACTTAAATCCAATCATGCCTGTAGTCCTCGGACCAGATGATTTGGGTTAGTTAACACTCCGTTGCAGTCCTCCAAGTGTTTAAACTTAAATCCAATCATGCCTGTAGTCCTCGGACCAGATGATTTGGGTTAGTAACACTCCGTTGCAGTCCTCCAAGTGTTTAAACTTAAATCCAATCATGCCTGTAGTCCTCGACCAGATGTTTGGGTTAGTTAACACTCCATTGCAGTCCTCCAAGTGTTTAAACTTAAATCCAACCATGCCTGTAGTCCTCGGACCAGATGATTAGGGTTAGTTAACACTCAAATATGTTCGTTCCCTATGGTCCTTGAACCAATGACCAGGTAGTCAACACCCCCACACAGCTATTGTCACTGGGGTTTAGCGCTAAAATTCTTGATTGTGTTTAAATTGATTCTAACTTATGATTGGCTTCCTTAGTTATGTTTAATTCAAAGCCGAGGGGTAATAACACTCTCTTTGTATATTTGGAAAGACATGTGAAACTTCCATAATTACTCGCTGCATTCATTGCTTATTAATAACTCTTATACGAACTGTTCTTTTCAGTACCAATTTCGATTATTCATACCATCAGTATGATATAATGATCAAGTTTATTCACATTGTTATAATTGCAAAGTACAGTTATATGCAGCAATAATAAGTCATAAGACATGTAACGAAAACACTAGAAACAAAAGGAAAACTGTTTTATTGATCAAAAGAAAAGGGTTTACAATTCCTTACATAAAAAAAAAATTAATACAAGTACAAAACAAAAGCCCCAATGTCTAAGTCTTCGGTTGAGGGACCACAGGGTCGGCAGCTTGGTCTGTCCGAGTAGCAGCAGCTTCTGGGGCCTGGTCCTTGGGCTCAGAAGAGGTCTTCCCCTTTTCCAACCCCTTGCCCTTGTCCTTGGGTGGCTCAGCTTGTTTGCCCTTATCACCTGGCTGATCAGACTCCTTGGAGGCCTCAGGGTTGGCAAGAGGGACTTGGCTGGCCAGGGGTTGATCCGAGGCCTCTGGGAGCTGTGTAGGAGGAGGATCAGCCACTTGGAGCTCTCGGATCTCAGGATCGTAGTATATGCTCCCAGGCAGTCTCAGCTCCGAGTCAGCAGGGACTCCAGCAGCGTCCAGTGCCTTGTTCCAGGTTATGTCGCAATAATCTCGACTAACCGAGGCAAATTGCTCCTTAAGCTGGGACCCGGTCTCATCCACCCCCAGTTGGTATGCTGCTTTTCTCTCAGCCTCGACTGCCTCCTTGGCCAGTTGAGCATTCTACTCGGCTAATCGGGCACTCTCCTTGGCTTTTTTAAGTTCATCTTTAAGCCCTTTTACCAACTCCCTCTCGGTTGCCAAGTTGATCTCGGCCATAGGTAGCAGCTTGCGTTGCTCTTCAGCCTGTTTTTCAGCATTTTTTAGGCCAGCATCGAGGCTACTCTTCTGGTTGGTCATGTCTTTGAATTGCTCAGATAAATGAGCATATTCGTCCTTCAACTGACCCAGAGATTTTTCACCTTGGTCCGAGAGTAGGCCGCTGCCTGGGCTTCAAGATAGGACTTTTTATTCCACTCCTCGGCCACAAAGATCTGCTAAGTAACCTACAGAATGGAAATTTCGAATGTAAAGCACAGAAAAAGGGAAAAAGCAAAAGGCTCAGCGATTTAACTAAGCAGACTAAGCTCACTTACCATGGCTATATCCCTCTTAAGGGATTGGAAGAGCTCCTGCTGGTTGAAACGCCTGTAGGACTCCATGTCATGGGGGAGGAGGAGTGGTTGCTGCAAGGCCTCAGCAACATAACCTGCCTTCCCCCGTCGTAATTCCTGAGGGAGGTGTCCCAGGAGATTGGAGTGCCATCCAACTCCAACCTTGGAGACCAGATGCGAGGTCCTCCTCGGCGTACATCAGCCACGATGACCTCATCTCAGCTCTCAGTAGACGAGGCCCTCGTGTTCCGGTGGTCTTTTGCCACCTTCTGTTGCTTGATCCCTTTGGGTGGCAACGCCTCCCTTTCTTCGGTCTCAAGGTGGAGCCTTTTCTTCTTCAGATCTTGCATGGGCTTCAGGCCGGGGTCAGGAACCTGGGATGGTGTTGAAGGCAGACTTACCACAGGTTGGGACGTACTAGTCCCTTTCTACTCGGCCTTCTTGCCCCTATTCTTCATCAAGTTCCTCAAGTCTGCCATATCCTCCTCGTCCGAAGAGTAGTCTGGAAGAGCAGTTACTAGAACAAGAGGTTGTACAACAGATTGTCTGTCAGCTTCCTCCTCGGTGTTAGGCACTCGTATCACTTCAACTTCTCTGGAAGCCTCTCCTTCGAATTTGAACTTGTCTATCTGCCCCTCAAGCGAAGAGGTTGAAGAAGCGACTCTTTCCTCAGCCGCAGTGGGTTCAAGAGGAACCTGTTGAATTGGCTGAAGGAGCTGGGGTACACCCTGTGGATTGGGATGTGGCACGGGCAGAAGATCGTATGGAGCCAAAAAGCCTTTCTGAGCTACGTCAATACGGCTGAGACGATAATTTCCCTGTGTTATCGCGTTGCCGACCGGCTGAAAATCCTTCTTGCGTGCCTTATAACCGAGAATAAGGGGAACCGACCGAAGTTGCCCGTCCTCACTTACAAAGATCTCTGATCTTAGTAAGTAATTGAGCGCAGCAGTGTTTGTGAGACTCAGCCGAGGAGAAACGTGATCTCTATCTGTTAAACATCACAACAAAACGTAGTCAGACATTTGAAAATAATGATACAAAAGAAAAAACAAATTTGTTAGAACAAGGAAATCCTAAACCCACTGTTAGTAAACCTAAGTCTAATATATCCCACCTGGCTCTCCTGGCTTGGTTCGGCAATGAGGACCATCATACCACGCGCCCGAGACGATCACGTAGTCGTCCTTCAACCCTTTGTTAGATTTGGAAAGGCAGGAGAGGAGCCTAGCGGTATTGGATCGGGATTTAAGATAATACCCCGCCCCTTGCTGGCTATGACACTCGTACATGTGTACCACGTCACGCCAGGTGAGTCCTAATCTGAGGAGACGGTTCAGATCATCAATGGCTCCTAAAATTCTAAAGACGTTGGGCGCACATTGGTTGGGACTAAGCCTATGGTTTCGGAGGTAATTATTGGTGATAGGACCCATAGGGATAGTCATCCCACCTTCTAGAATGATGGGGATTACGACCTCGCCCGTCTTACGATCTGTTAGTATTCTCTCTGGAGGACAATACCCCAAACCCACATTTTGGGGTATGCGGTATGTTCTCCTAAACTCCTCTATTTGGGCAGGGTTATCTACCAGATATTCAAATTTACCCATCTTCACTAATTGGGAAGAAGGAAACGCTAAGCGTAGCGACTCAAAGGTAACCGTTTGAAAGCCGAGGAGGCTGGCTGAAGAGAGAGCAGAGTGTTTTAGTGGAGAAGAACTTACTCGAACTAAACTGGAGACTGATCCTTGAACTCGTTGAGAAATTCTTATGGATTCTGAGAAAGACTATGACCGGTGGCAGGGAGAACTTGGAAAATTCGAATGCTGGAGTTTGCTGGGTGCTCTGAGGATTTGCAAAATAAAGAAAAAATAACCTCCATTGAGGCTTTATATGGGAACAAGCGAAGGGACAGGGGCCATCCCACCCAAATTCTGAGAAAAAAACCACGTTCGTTGGATCAGTAGCCCACCGTTTGATGCCAAAGACAAAGCGCCGCCTGGAGTAATTGATAACGCTTTGGGAGTGACGAAACGACAGCAGCATTTATGAGGCGCCTACTTCTATGCCCACACGCGTGTAAGTTCAGATATTTTTGTTGTTTCAAACCACCATTTCGTGACAAGTCAAAATCCTATTTTTTCTCCTCGGATGCTAGGGAAAAACTAAAATTTTGAGGGGCTATTGTGGGGGGTGAAGCCCAACCTAACATATTGGACCCAAGGCCCTATTTGAAGACTACTATTTGTCCGAAGAGATGAAAATACTTGAGAAGAAGCCCATGTAAAAGAAACATGTCTGGAGAGGAGCATGGGGCATAGTCCGAGGAGATATTCAATTGTCCGAGGAGGCCATTATCCTCGGATCCGAAGAAGCTTGGTCAAACAGACGTCTGGGAAGCTCAAATGATCCTCCTGACAAGTGTAATGATAGGGATGAACCTCAGGCGCGCACGAGGATAGCAGGAACGGAGAAATATCTAGAAGATAGACTTCAACCACCACATTAAATGCACTGTACCTTCTTTTCTGGCCGCATTAATGTGGAGAAAATCCCTGAACAGTGCACTCTCAGCTACCGCCACTCACACAAGGCTAAAGAGGATACATGATGGGACATGCACTCAAGTGGGCGTCTAGACGATGAAGATGAAGGGAGAGAGTACTATATAAGGGGGAGAGGACATCTGATAAAAAGGGGGGATCGAACAAAGAAAGAGAAAAGAAGAAAACACCATTACTGTAGCTCTAAGAACTGTAACAAACGTTCATTCAATAAAATGTCTTTCGGATTTTCACATTTGCCCTTATCCGAGCATGATTGCATGTTAGACCGTTCGTAAATACCATAATCAGCTCTTGTTTAATTTACATCCAGCCCAGTTCTTTCACCCACGCTCTACAAATTCATTGTTTTAGGTTCATTGGGCTCACAATCCATACCTTTTAGGCTTGGGCTACAAAAATTGACCCTACACTTACCATGTCATATATATATATATATATATTTAAAGGGTAGAATAGATAGTTTCATATTCAAATAAAATTTTAATAAATACCTACTAATAAATAATTACTATAATAATTGTCAAATTTCTTATTTAAAAAAATATGTAAAAAAAAATAAATAAAAAATTTCTAGTGCTTTACATGGATTATTGACTAACTATTATTATATTTATTTATTTATATATCTATTCGAGTTTTTTTTTAATACCTTATTTTTATAACACCATTTAAAATCTTGAAGGGGAGCTAGCTAGAAAAGACACACACCAATCCCGGTGTCTAAAAAAAAATTATGAGGGGCACATGTATATATATGGACAAGGGCGGAGCTAGAAATTTTTTTTGGGAGGGCCAAAATGTAACTCTAATATATTTATCAAGACAACCCCCACATACATATATACACACGCTTTTTTATTATATACACACACCAAACAACAACAAAAAGAGTTTAATAATTTCAATCAAAATTATGTTTGGTGGCAATTTTTCATAAAATAAAATTCATTTTTACTATTTTTATAGTGAAATTCTTAAAAAATTTCATTTTTGATACAAATTATCAAATTTTATACTAAAGTAAGTAAAAAATCTTTCAATTGAACTAATAAAATTTTCAAAAACATGAATGATCCAAAACTTTGAGGAATAAGTTAGACTTCAAACATATTTGAAAATATCTTGCTCTAATCCATTATGTAGTAAGTACTAAAGAGACATTTCATGTGTAGTTTTAGTGACATTATTTTTTTAATGAGTCAATGACTTGTTAATTGCCACATAACTGGTTGAAAAAGATATAGATTCAAATATATTTAGTGCCAAACTTTATCAAATATTTAACAGATATAAGAGCATATTTTACAATAAAAAATAGAATTGTGAAAAATAATGTTATGTCACTCTAATTATTAGACCAATTTTTTTTTTTAAGAGTATCATTGGACTAATTCAAATATTTGGGGGGGCCAACTCTTATTTTTGTAGACTAAATTTAGAAAACATTAATATAATTATATATATTTTTAAAATTTTCAAAATTTGGGGGGGACCATCACACCCCCCCCCCCCCCCCCCCCCAACCGTACCCTTACACATAGCTATGCCCTAGTATATGGACAATTATTGGTTATATTATAATATCATTATAACATTTACATTGTAGACTAAATAAATGTGCATGTAAAACATTGTATACATTTATAAAAACTATACAATAATACTATACACATTTGTTTTAGTCTACAAAACAAACCTTGCATTAATGGTTCTAATTTTTCTATATTTATAATTATATACGGTTGGTATGTCATATGGACATACCAACCATATACTGGTATACTGCTTAATTATTGTCGAAAAAAAAAATACTGCTTAATTAATTAGATAGCAATATAAATAAATAAATAAATATAAAAGAAGGGATTCATTTCATAGTGTTGGGCGAATTGCTTGGAACGCGTTTCAGGGGGAAAATGTTACTATCCAACGATAAGTATAACCACTCCTTTAATGCTTTTAATTGCTTCATTTGCTTGCTTTCACGTAAAAGATTTGCTGGCAGTTTATGGATAAACAAGAACAGCTGACCATCTCAGTTTTTGGATAAACAAGAACATCACTTTTTCCTTTTCGATCTTTTGAGAGAAAAAGAGTGTTAATTCTTGGTGTACGTACAAGTACAAACGATGCACATGTTAAGGGCCCACCCTATGTTTTAAGGACTCCAACTGGAACAAAATAATGGTGGTTTTGCAACTTTAGGTCCACATAATATTATCACTTATTTCATTTCATAATACTATATATAAAACTGTAACTGGTAAATACCATAGACCTGTAATATATTCCTCCATTGAATTTTCCAATAATTAAATTAATTATAAAATTCCTTCAAAATATTGTACCTTAAATAGTTCTAACAGCAAAATTCTAATTAAAGTATTTTAGCATTGGAATAGTATTATTACTTTATTAGTACCTTATCCCTTATGGGTCCAATGCTAGGAAAAAAAATGTGGCTATTTCAGATACGTACCAGGTTTGTATTCTATGAAACATTAATTGGTAAATATCATATTAAGAGTTTTGTACATCTCCTTTTGATTTTTAATAGAGATATTGAGAGTTCAAATCATCTTCCCTCGTTATGAATTTGTAACTATCCGTTACTCTTGGAGCTGCCACTAAACTATCGAATTATTAAAATAAAATATATTACTAAAGCTCATTAATGCACAAACACTTACTCTTATTAAAAGGGGATGCAATGTCATGCTCATGATTTTTCTTTTCATTTAGAAACCCCATATGATGTCCCCCCCCCCCCCCCCCCCCCCCATCCTGATCCGGATCCTCTCCATTTCAAATTGAAATGGAGAGTGTCCAGTTAAGGGTCAAGATGTGCTTAAAAAGAATCTAAGGTCTACAAAGTGCCACCTCAATTAAAAGTTTTTAACTTAACCAAATAACAAATAACTATGCTAACCAAAGTTAACTATGGTTCAAAAACAAAAAAACGCACCAGATCCTCATCCTTGTATCTGGATTTTGGATAATGCCAAACACTGTTACTTTCATTTTCTCTTCTTTCTCTCTCTTTTCTGTCTTGTTCCTCTCCCCTTATTCTCCCTCTGTTCTGTGAGTTCTCTTTCTCAAAAATTAATTTTATTTGAGTGATTATAATCCCTAACAGCCAAACATCGTTACTTTCATAATACCCTTTACAAATAATCCCAAAGTACCAGAAAAATCAACACAATAACAATACCAAAATCTCTGAATCCATAAAAAACAGTATCAAAATCTCTACAAAAAAAAAAAAAAAAAATATCTACAAAAAAAAAAATATATATCTTTCAAAACCAATAGAAACCCAAAAAAACTAGCAAAAATCCAAGCCAAACAACACACAAATACCTTTGTAAATTCCTAATGAAATCTCCTAAAAATCCCAACAAAAATCCTAGCCAAACAACACAGAAAACCAACACAATCCCAACTATCTTCACAAGAGAAACCAGAAAAAACACATCATATCACAAGATCGGCCATGCCACGATCCACGACGCCGCCGCGAGAGTCTGTTGAAGGCGAGATCTAGATTGAAGCACCACCACCTCTATTGCGTAGGTTTCGATCTGAGAGAGAGAGAGAGAGAGAGAGAGAGAGAGAGAGAGAGAGAGAGGGACGAGAGTCCGTTGACGGCATTGATTGCGGTGGGAATCAGGAAGATCCTTGCATGGTAGTGTTGCTGATGCCGGTGACCAAGCCATGCGTCTTG
Source organism: Quercus aquifolioides (assembly GCA_019022515.1). Taxonomy (NCBI): domain Eukaryota; kingdom Viridiplantae; phylum Streptophyta; class Magnoliopsida; order Fagales; family Fagaceae; genus Quercus; species Quercus aquifolioides. The sequence continues at coordinate 32,766 of JAFHAW010000121.1, read as the reverse complement.
AAGGGGATCCAAAATCCAGATACAAGGATGAGGATCTCTGAAGTGTTGTAACCAAAGGGCATCTGAGGGCGTTTTTTTCTTTTGAACCATAGTTAACTTTGGTTAGCATATTTATTTGTTATTAGGTTAAGTTAAAAACTTTTAATTGAGGTGGCATTTTGTAAACCTTAGATTCTTTTTAAGCACATCTTGACCCTTAACTGGACACTCTCCATTTCAAATAGAAATGGAGAGGATCCGGATCCCACCCCCCCCCCCCCCCCCCCCCCCCCCCCCACAAAAAAAGATCTATTATTGGAGTACTTAATTTGAATTAAGAGAAAATGAGTGTTTGCTTTTCAAATAAACTAAATAATATCCTAGAAAAATATGAAAATTATACAAATTAGCTCTTTAAATTGGATAACATTGTGAGACAACCCAAAATGTAATGCTTTTGATATAAATGAACAAACATAATTTAACCCACTCCGAATTTGTTGTAGAGAAAACAAAAAAAAACAAAAAAAACAAAAAAAAAGAAGAAGGGAAAATCTATCTCTCTCATGTCATTCTAATTTCTAAATTTAAGATGCTCTTAAGGCATGTTAATAAATTATATTAAAAAAGTTTTGACATAATTTTTATGAAAAATTTAAAGAGTTGTCAACAAAATTAATTGTTTTATAATTTAAAAAAAAAATATTTTTAAAAATAATTTCTAAATCAATACCCTTAAAACATTATTTAACATTTCTTATTTAATATTATCTTAAATAATTTATGAAAAATTATGACTTTTATGCTTGCAAAAGCTACGACCGACGTACGTGGTGGGAAAAAAAGTGGACCAACATGGGCCATTCAAAAACACTTTTTAATTCTTCGAAACCGTGCATTGACCATACAAAGTACAACTATACAAGCAAGCCACACATGGAATCTAGAGCGAATCCACAGATTGTTCTATAGAGCTGGATCACAGCAGACACAATGTGCCAATGTTGTAATAATATTGTAGACTAAGGGTTTTATTACATTTGCACTTCTATAAATTCATACTTTGGTTCTTATTACAACTCCATGTCCAAGTTACACCTACTAGTACTGTCACCAGACTCACCACTATGTCTAAGGCCTTTTTCTTCAAAACCCTTTCCTTATTTTTCAATCGCATTCTCTTTGGAAAAGTTAGAGGTTTCCATAGAAATCTTAGCAACAACCATGCAACAACACAGCTTTTAAAAAATCAAAAGTATCCTTCTCTTGCTCTTAGATCAGACCTCTCAAGCAAAACTTTGATCTTCAATGTGGAAGAAGTTTTGCTAAAATCCCCATCCTTGTTCCCATATTTCATGCTTGTGGCATTTGAAGCTGGGGGCACCTTAAGGGCTATTGTTCTCTTTCTTTTATACCCTTTGATTTGTTTGGTAAGTGAAGAGATGGGCTTAAAAATTATGGTTATGGTTTGCTTCTTTGGGATCAAGAAAGAGGGATTTAAAGTTGGAAGAGCGGTTTTGCCAAAGTTTTACCTAGAAGATGTGGGCTTGGAGATCTTTGAGGTGTTGAAAAGAGGTGGGAAAAAAGTAGCTGTGAGTGAGTTGCCTCAAGTAATGGTTGAGGACTTCTTAAGAGAATATTTGGAGATTGATGTTGTTGTTGGGAGAGAGCTAAAGGTGTTTCATGGGTATTTTGTGGGACTAATCGAAGAGAAGAAGAAAGATATGATTTGGTTGGAGGAAATTCTTGTAAAGAATAGAGTGGACAGTAACATGATAGGCATAAGTGGCTTCAACATATCACTTGATGATCACCAATTGTTCTCTCGATGCAAGGTATTTTTCTTTTTTTGAGTCAAAATGCATTTTTGGTCACTAAAAATGCATGAACAATTTTAGTACTTGAATTTTAAAACGATCATATTATTATTACAATAAATCAAAATTAAGTGATAGTTTTTAATCACTAATACATCTTACAAAGTGATGATATGTTAGTTTAGTTTGGTCATGCTATGTAAAGGAGTAAAAACCATCACTTCAGACTTTAAAATTTAAAGACAAAAATTAATCAAGACTAAAATCTTTCAATATCGATCCATTAAATATCAGAGTTATTTAGGGATACTAAAAATTGTACTATATAATTTTTATAAATTAATGTGTCACTAATATAAAATTAAAAAAAAAAAAAATTATACATTGATTTATTATAGAAATCCATTGTCCCATTCATTATATACCATGTCAAATTGTAAATCTTATTATATAGAATGTATATAGTGTCTTTAGTAAGTATTGTCCTAAGTATTAGAGCCAAACATTTTCTTTCAAAAGTAATGTTAGAGATATTATAATATTTTACATAATATATATTTACAATGAGATGTGTCATTGTCAACAATAAAAAAAATGCATTTATTTACTATATTATGGAAATCTACCAATCATATTGTCATCCTTGTTTATAAACTTTATATGATAAATTTATAATATTTTAAGAATTTGTCTTCCCTCCATAGATACTAATTTAGCTACTTAAAATTGTTGCAATGATCAGGAAATTTATTTGGTTGGCAAAGCTGATAAGAGGAGCTGGCAAAGGCTACCAAAACAGAAATACCCCAAGCCACTAATCTTCCACGATGGTAGGTTGGCTCTGAGACCAACCCCGCTGGATGCTGTAGCAATATTCATGTGGGCACCATTTGGGTTTATCTTAGCCATTTTCAGAATTCTTATCAGTAAATCACTGCCCACCAACATATCTACTCCTCTTAATGCCTTTAGTGGGATGTACCTTACAACTACAATGCCCAAAAACTCTTATTCACTTTCAAACACAGAGAAAGGTAAAAAATCCAAAGGCCTTCTTTATGTTTGCAATCACAAAACACTTTTGGACCCAGTTTACTTGAATGTGATTCTAAACAAAAGTGTTACTGGGGTCACATATAGTGTAAGCAGAATTTCAGAGACGTTATCACCCATCAAAACCGTTCGGTTATCGAGGAATCGCAATCAAGATGGTAGAATGGTTGAGAGTTTGCTGAATCAAGGGGATGTAGTTGTTTGCCCAGAAGGGACCACATGTAGAGAACCCTATCTATTAAGATTTAGTCCATTGTTTGCTGAATTGGGTAATGTTATAGTCCCAGTTGCAATTGACTCCCATGTCACCATGTTCTATGGCACAACTGCAAGTGGACTTAAGTGTTTGGACCCACTCTTCTGCCTCATGAACCCTACACCAATGTACACCGTTCAATTTCTTGAGAAGGTGTCTGGGTTATCCAAGTCTTGTAGTACTAGTAGTAATGGTGGGGTATCAAAGTTTGATGTGGCTAACCATGTGCAAAATGAGATTGGGAAGGCTCTAGGGTTTGAGTGCACCAACCTTACAAGGAGAGACAAGTACTTGATTTTGGTAGGTAACGAAGGGAAAGTTTGAACTATACCCTTGATTAATTGCCAGGAAAACTAGTTGATCACCAACTTCATAAATATGCATCCATTAATTTGGATGGGTCGGGATAAAATTATTAAAATCCCTCTGTCTTCCTATCAGTGTTCAATTTTATGCTTTATATTGTTTTCATTTTTTTTTTCTTTAAAAAAAAAAAATATATATATATATATATATAAAATAAAATGACACATTGTATATTGTAATTAATGAAATATAAAATGAAACCCTAAGAGTGAGATTGACGATTTTTATTCTGCATTTGAAATATTTTCTCACCTAAAAAGGTTCATTTGAAATAAGTGTAAGTTTTGGGATTTAAGGTTGATTGTGTACTCAACAGGCAGGCACATATGCCTCCCGGCTCCCCTCTTTAATTACAAAATGGTAGATTATCAAGCAACAAGTCAAGGCAGAAGTATATACAGTCTTCTTTATTGTTACTTTTTGTTTGTGTAATTTGTTGGTTTGCAACATTATGCAGCAATATTAACGAAGCCACAACTATTATACCTAATGATTCATTAGTGTTATTAATGTTGATGTTGATTTACTGGCTTAATTGATGCGACTTCTTCCATTAATTGTTTTTGTTGGTGGACATAAATATCATTAGCTGTATTAATAGGTCTTATATATGTCTTATGTTAGTTTAGGTTGATTTTCTTTCATCAAATTAGGAGTTTTTTTTATTTTTATTGTTCAACAATATTGATGTTGTAAATTCTAATTAATTCAACTAGTAAAGTTTTTGGTTATCAAATAAGAGATTTAAGATTCGTATCTCACTTATACCCCAAAAAAAAAAAAAAAACCAATTTATATCATCACCTAATGATAAAGAATTAAAGAGTGTAATTAAGAGAGTATGTGTGTGTTTAGCAGTTAGTTTGTTTTTAAAAAGAAAATGATAAAAAATTATATTAATTATATAGCGAATAATATAGATTCAAATCCTATATATCAATCTATTAAAAAATACTTTCTCAAAAACAAAAATCTTTTAAAAAATACCTATTTTCTCTAAAACTACAAGCAGCTACATCTTATTTTGTGGATATGTTTTACTTGAGATGGGTTCAAGTTACACCTGGTGTAACATTTTCTAAACCATTGGATTTAAGTAGATTCAATGGTAAAAAAAATGTACTCATTAATGCTGATATTCTGATAAATATATAATTTATTATCCTTATTTATAACATTCCATACCTATCTCTACTCCAAAAAATATGTATATTTTTCTCTTTGCTCTCTCTTTCTCATCCACTACACGTTTCTTTCTCCTCCATTGCTCTTCCACCTCCATTTTCATAAGGTTCTACCTCCGCAGCTATACAAAATCTGATGAATCAAAAACTTGAACTAATTAAACATAAGGCTGAAGTAAATAACTTAAAAATTGAAACTAACCTTTTGCAGAGAACAAATGAAGCGCTTGCACTGGAAAAAATATATATTCCTTGTTGAAATTCTTCAGAAGCTTTGGGAAAAATCTGTTTGAATCGACCAATAATCACAAATATCAACGACGCCTATGACTTTGTTGACCTAGGTGTACTAATTTTTAAAGCCCAAATTGTTTCACACGAATCTTCCATTCAATTCTATATAACCATAAGTCCATAATATTGGAATATTCAAACCCATCTTCAATCTCCACGTTATTTGAGTTTAAATTTTGTTAATTTGTTTCACGGAATCAAAGATTTTGGTTTAATAGTTCTAATAAACTACAAAATCCAAACAGTGGCTTAATTTGTGCAACCAGCGGCTTTTTTTTTTTTTTTTCTTATGCCGGCAACCTGGCCGTGGAGGTGGAAGAGCGGTGGAGGAGAAAGAGAGAGAGATGCAGAGAGACGTGTAGTGGAGGATTTTTTTGTTTTTTTTTTATTTTAAGAAACGGTGGAAAAATAAATAAATAGAGAGAGATGTATACTTTTTTTGTGTTTTTTTAGGTTTAGAGATAGGTATGGAATGCAATAAATAAGAGATAATTAATGAGATCCTAATCAGAATATTAGCATTAATGAGTGTCATTTTTTACCGTTAGATTTACTTAAATCCAATGGTTTAGAAAATGTGTAACTCTAAAGAGTTACACCAGGTGTAACTTGAACCCATCTCGTTTTACTTTATCTAATATACTTTTACTATTTTTTATAATTAATTATGAGAAAAGATGAGGATGATAATTTTTTTTGTTATCAGAAGATGACGAGGATGATATTATTTCAAGAGAAAAATGTTTTTGTTATTAGTGACTATACCTTTTTTTTTTTTTTTTTTTTTTGAGAAGCTAGTGACTATACCTAGATCTCCCGTTGGCCAGCTTGATGCAGCAATGCCAAGAAAAAGTTTAGGAAAAAAAAAAATCAGTGGTTTGGAATGGTTGATTGGATATAAATTTAATAATTTTGAGCAATGTTAACAGGTGTATTTAAGAAAAGGGAAATGCTAACAAGTGCCTTTAGGACACTAGTTAATAATCCATTTAAAAAAAAAAATTTATGAGAAATGAAAAAAAAAAAAGTAATTAATATTTTGACAGTTTTTTTCATTTCCCATAAAAGTGATATAAAAATTTTCTTTAAATGGATTATTAACCAATGCCCTAAGAGCACTCGTTAACATTTTCCCAAAAAAAAATTGTTAATAAAATAAAATATAAAAATTTTAACATTACTTTTATAAAAAATATCAAAAAATATATAAAATAAATAAATTGTTTTATCATCTCCTAATAAAATGTTTCTAAATATTGATTTCGGCGGAGGTAAAGAAGTTCTGAAACGTAAAAGATAAGCTACACCAAATAAAGGCCAGCAAATTCTTTTAGATCGGATTAGGACCCTCTATTTAAGTTCTGAAACTTTGAAATTTTCAGCAGATTGGTCCCCTCAAAAGTTCACATATCGTGGCCTTTTGCTTTATTGTGAACGCGTACAATTGGAATTAATAAGCCATAATTACTAACTTTTGAACATGCAACAGAGATGCAAAGTGGAAGGACTTGTTTGGTTGTGATGTTTAAACAGCACCATATATATTTTTACAATATTTTTTTATCTATATATATTTTCACAACACTTAGAGAACATTATTAGGACAATATTACCAAATTGCTCAAATTTTTCCATCCAATCAGCTTTCTATTTTTATGGATTTCGGTAGAGGTTAGAAATAAGAATACTTGACTTATTTATTAATGATTTACCGTTTTGTCTTTTTCTTGGAGAGAGATACGTGTAGGGTCCGTTTGGATACAGCTGAAAACTGAAACTGAAAACTGAAAAATACTGTAACAAAATAATTTTTAAATGTGTGAATAGTACCGTGGGACTCATTTTTAATGAAAAAATTGTAAAAAAGTGAAATTTGTGTGTCTATGAACAGTGCACATTATGCTCTGTTCATTAGAAAAGTCAAATATTGCGGCTACTGTTTAATGAACAGTAGCCACAACAGTGATGAACAGTAACAATTTTGGCTGAAACGTGTAAAAAAAAAAAAAAAAAGCTGAAAACACAGACGCCCAACGTGGACGCGCAAACCAAACATACACGTAATTGGAAAGACAAGCATTGATGAAATTTTGGCTACGGTTAAATAAATTTGTTAAATATAATTGTTTTTATCTATATTTATTTAAATTCTTTATTTTGGTTTAAGATAAAATTTAGTTACAAAATTAGTTGTAGTCTTAAACTACAACCTTGCTCAATATCATTAACATGATAATATATTTCGAAAATCTAATAATTGAATTACATATTCTTTACGTTCTTAATACACATGTCAAATTTTGTACCAATCAAATATTATTTACTATATAACCTATAAAATTATATTTTATGCATAATTTTAAACTACCAAAACTTGCAATTCAAACAATTTATTAATAACATGGTTATTTATTTTTAATTTTCTAGAAATCTACAAGCATGGAGGATATAAGAAGAAAATGTAATCCAATAGTGGATTTATCAAAACTCACCTCTAATAAAAAGATATTAAGTAATGTTGTGGTCTTAGGCTATAACCAATTTTGAAACTAAATTTTGTTCTTTAGCATATACTACTTTACATAGTTTAGTAAAATTAGTAGAAGTAGTGTTAGTTAAGTTACAAATCTTCTAGTGAAACACAATGGTAAAACATGACAGTCAACGATTGAGATTTTGCGGAAGCCCAAGTACTAAAGGAGTTTCAAACAGCTAACTTCAAGTTGGCTTTTCATGAAACTAGCAATTCAATGCAGTGGATACCCCCAGCCCAATCTTGGTATAAGATTAATACTGATAGGGCTACTTTTGTTAATACACAGTCTACAGGAGTTGTGGTTATTATTCGGGACCACAAAAGGCAAGTAGAGGTAGCCCTAAGCAATAACTTGCCAATCCCACTGGGTCCTATATATGAAGATTGAAGCAAAAACATTGGAGGAGGGGTTCTTTTTGCTTGGGATGCAAGGGTACGAGATGTGGCTTTCGAGAATGACTCCAACATAGTTGTTGATGTGTTAATTAGAACTAGTGAAGCTCCGGTTACTATTGACAATATTATAGGAGGGATTAAAGCAAAATTGCAAGATTTTAGATGTGTGAAAATTTCTTATGTTAAGTAAGATGGCATTGTCCAGCTCACCTTTTGGCTTAGTATGCCAAATATTTAGATAGTTATCAAACTTGGATAGAGAAAAACCCTAATATAGTTGTGTCGAACCGTGTGCCTTACCGATCCATCCAACGATCAATTAGTGAAGGATGAAGGGGCACAAATCTTTTATAGCATTCGATCGCAGACCAAGCCCATTGGTATTGGAGCGAATTGTGAATCCCTCACAATCCCTCCCTCACAATGCGGCTCCAACGACTCGAACCTATGATCGGGCTCTGATACCACTTGTCGGACCGTGTGCCATACCGATCCATCCAACGACCAATTGGTGAAGGATGAGGGGGCACAAATCTTTTATAGCATTCGATCGCAGACCAAGCCCATTGGTATTGGAGCGAATTGTGAAATCCCTCACAAGTTGAGTCGGTTTTGGCTCATGATATATTATGTTTATCTTCTTCTTAATAAAGCTATGGTCTTTTTATCAAAAAAATAAAATAAAATAAGTTACAAATCTCTTAACTGGTTAAGGTTAAGAATGCTAATTAAAAACATAGAATACCACTCCAACATTTAATATCTTTAAATTATATAATTAAATTTAAATATAATTTCTTTGGGTGCAATATATTAAATTATATAATTAAATTTAAATATATAACTACATTGACCTTAATTGGTCAAGAGATTTGTAGCAAAATTGACACTTTTTAGTGTTTTTAATAAAGATGTCAAGGATTTAAATCACTCTTTCCAACTATATATCAAATTATCAAAAAGAAATTGTACTTGAAAAATATAATATTGTTTGTAGTTCATTGGTCAATAAAACCATGTGTTTGAATTTAATTGAGAATCTAATTAATATATATATATATATATATATATATATACACACACTATCTAAGAACACTAGCATTAGGGGGTTGTAAACACCCCCCCCCCCCCCCCCGCGCGTTGTTATTTTGCAACCCAACTACTTAAAAGCTTGCAACATCCCAGTTGCTATTCTTAAAATTTTATACCAACCAGCTACAGTAAGAGCATTAAAGTATTCACATCCCAAAATATCATCCTATTCTACTTTACCATCCAAAAAACTACTTTATCAAATATACAATACCATTTTACAATACTCCAGCATCCTAACTTTTATTTTACAATACAACACATTAAAATAATATTTTTACACAATAAAATAATATATCCCAAAGTAAGAGACAGAAAGTGTTGGAATTTTTTAATAAAAAGTAGGAGAGAGAGAATTAAATAATAATATATCTCTTTACCATTTAGCTACCGTGCAAAATGTAGAATTGCACTGTAACAGTATTGCAATTTTATTTATATCTCTTACATGTAGAATTGCACTGTGACAGTATTGCAATATATCTCTTACACGGCATATGGCATTTGGGGTGTGAATGCTCTTAGCATCATGGGGATGTATCTTGGTCTCTATTTTACACCCTAAAAACCTATTTTATTTATTTTACCATTTCATTTTATAACTCACCCAACATCCTATTTTCTATTTTTACATACAACTTATTAAAATAATATAAACTACAATATTAAATAATAAAAACAATTCAATTCTCTCTCTTTCCTCCCTTCCTTTTTCTCTCTCTCCATCACTGCCATACCCACCGACGCATCACAACCATCACCATCTATATACTACTATATACCCCCAATCCTCTTGCCCATATTCAGACATTAACTCAGACTGCCACAAAGACATCGGATCTATTCTATCTTTAATTTTTTCACAAACCCCATTAATGGATTCTCACCTTCTATTCTTCTTCTTCTTCTTCTTCTCACCCGCTGTTCTCTCACCCAGCAAAATCCATAGCCAAACCACCACAAGCCCATCGTGTCTCTCTCTCTTCGTCAGCCAGAACCCACAGCAAAATCCAAGCCAAACCTAACCTAAACACAATCAAATCCAACATTCACACCACCACAGATCTGAAAACCCACCACAACCACCACCGATCAGCAAACCTGATCTAAAAACCCACCACCAATCAACAAACCCACTGCAAACGATCTAATAGAGGGATGAGAGAGAGGCGTCTGAGTGAAAGGGAAAGAAAAGCAAAAAGAGCGTTAGATCTTTCTTTGTGATTTTTCCCAAGAAGTAGAATGAACAGGCCCTAGCAATTCCTCAACAGTAGACCGACTTGAATCAATGGAAGTTTGTGGTTCTTGTTTGATCTCTGATGGGCTTGAAATAATTGGCTTTTCTTGATGGGTTTTAAGCTTCTTGAACTAGGTGTGGCTGTGGCTTCTCTCTCATAGACATAAACACCACTGACCACTAGCAAAGAAAGAAAGAACGAGAGGCAGAGAGAAAGAGAGAGTTAATGTGGGTCGGTGAGAGAAGAGAGAAAATGTGAATTAAATAATAAAATTTAAGTTTACAACTCAGCTACATGGGTTGTAAATACAAGAACTCAGTAGCAAGTTGGTATAAATTTTTAGATGCCCACCCTAGCTGTAGCATGTTTTTAAGGGATTAGATGGTAAAATAGCAACTAGAGGAGTTTTACACTCTCATTGCTAGTGCCCTAAGCATCCACATCAGTGGATGTAAAAATTTTATAAATTTACACATCTAAAATTTACTTTTTCTATTTTACATATTCACTTATTCAAGACTTCCACATCAGTTTATCTATTATACAAACTATTTTCTTTAAATAATCATTTTATATTCTTTTTTTATTATTTCAACAACTTTACTATTTAATCCCACTTTCTCACTTTTCTTTTCTGAACCGAACGCTATTCTCTCTCTCTCTCTCTCTCTCTCTCTCTTTCTCTTTCTCTCACACGGTGAATCTTCTTTCTTTTTCTTCTTTCTTTCATCTTTCTTCTCCGGTCAATATTTCTTCTTTCGCCCATTTCTTCACCGGAAAACTCCATTAACAAACCAAAAAACTCCATTAACAAACTAGAAAACTTTACTTCAACACAAACCCATGTCAATCTAAGTCCGATCCAAGCACGGTGCCGATCTGAAACTCTGATCCAAGCACGGCGAGAAGAACTCCGATCCAAGCACAGCGAGAAGAACGCCGATCTAAAACTCCGATCCAAGCACACCGATCCGCCATAAGCCCCGATCCACTCTCTCTGTCTCCGTTGGTGTGTCCGCGTGTGGGTGTGTTTGGTTTTGTGGTGTCTGTGGTTGATTTTTGATTTTTGTGATTGATTTTTGATTTTGTCTGTGGGAGTGTATGTATCAGAGGAAGAAGCAGATGATGAGGGCATTGGATTTGCAGTTGGAGAAGAGAGAGAAAAAAAGGAGCGAAATTAAAAATTATTAAAATAATGTATAGAAGATCACAGTAACCGTGTATATATCCACGGTTACTGTAGATCTTGTATATTTATGCACAATTTTGTACAAGTTTATACCCACTGATGTGGGTGTTTTTTATTTATCAAAATGTGTAAAAAGAGCTGCTTTTTGTATTTTGCAAGATTATTCATGGACTGATGTGGATGCTCCTAGTATATACACAACCTCACTATAATAGGTTCTTAAAACTAAATATAATATTTTATTATATACAATAATTTTATTTCTCCTCTTTAATAATTTTTTTTTTCACTCCCCCTCTCTTTCTCTCTCTTTTCTCTGCCTCTTTCTTGCCTAACGTTTCTGATTGCTCTCCTCTCTCCTATCTCAGCAGCTCAGCTAAGGCAACGACAGAGATGATGGCAACAACAGAGGCTTGAAGACTGAAAGTGGCGACAGCGGTGGCTTAAAGATTGCTCGTTTTGGGGTTTTGCTTGCGTGGATCTCTGCTTTAATCGATGGTCGTTTTTAGGCCTCGTTTCTAGGCCGTCGCCGCTCAACCTAGCCTTTAACCTCTCTACCCATTTTTCCTTTTGCACACTTTCTCTTTCTCACGAGTCACGAACGTAGATTTGCTCTCTCATTTTCAACCAAACACAGCCAAGCACACTAACCTATTTCCCTCCTCTTTGTTCTCATCTCAAAACTGAAGGGTATGTTAGGTGTTTGGTGGGTATTTGCTATTTAGTGATGGTGGTGTTTGATTGGCGATGGTGGCTGGTGATTTGATAGTGGGTTTGGCAGTGGTCGTGGGTATGGATCTTGATGGTTGTTTGTGGCTCGGTGGGTATGAAAATTTTGTTGAAATTTTTGGATTTGTGGTGTGTCAATGTTGTAGTGGTGGTGGTTGGTGATTTATGGGTTGTTTTGGTTCGATGGTGGTAGTGGTGGTGATGGCTAGTGCTGTGGTTTTTTTTTTCCCCCGATTATGTTGTGTTTCAATGGTGGTGGTGGTGATGTCTAGCTTTTGGTGGTTGAGCTGAGTTTCAGTGGTAGGTGGTTGTTGGCTTTGGTGGGTTGCTGGAGGTGGTGGTGATTTCTAGCGGTGGGTTTGATGGAGAGAGAGAGAGAGAAGTATGAATTGTTGTTTATATTATACTATTATCTAATTGAGTAGTTTATTTTATTTTAATGAATTGTATGTAAAAATAGAAATCGAGATGTAAGCTGAGTTGCGAAATGAGTTGGTAAAATAGATAAAGTGGTGTTTGAGGTTGTAAAATATGTGTTTTTTAGGGTCTCCAATGCTAGTGCTCTAAGGAATTTATTTGAAGCCCTTACAATGGTTGACATTTTTTTTTTCATAGGGTTCAAGTCTCCCTCTCCCTACTAACAAATTATATATATAAAAAATTTAATTGTTGTTGAAAATGATAACAATGTTTGTATTTTATTGGTCAATGAACTGTGGTTTTTTTCCCCCCGATTCTGTCATGTTTCAATGGTGGTGGTGGTGACGTCTAGCTTTTGGTGGTTGAGTTGAGTTTCAGTGGTAGGTGGTTGTTGGCTTTGGTGGATTGCTGGAGGTGGTGGTGATTGCTAGTCGTGGGTTTGATGGAGAGAGAGAGAGAGAGAAGTATGAATTGTTGTTTATATTATTATTATCTAATTGGGTAGTTTATTTTATTTTAATGAGTTGTATGTAAAAATAGAAACCGGGATGTAAGGTGAGTTGCGAAATGAGTTGGTAAAATAGATAAAGTGGTGTTTTAGGTTGTAAAATATGTGTTTTTTAGGGTCTCCAATGCTAGTGCTCTAAGGAATTTATTTGAAGCCCTTATGATGGTTGACATTTTTTTTCACAGGGTTCAAATCTCCCTATCCCTACTAACAAATTATTTTAAAAAAAAAATTTAATTGTTGTTGAAAATGATAACAATGTTTGTATTTTATTGGTCAATAAAATTGTGTGTTTTAATTTAATTGAGGAACCTAATATGTAGTATCTAAGGAATTTAATTGTAACCTTCATGATGGTTGGCATTGATGTTAAATGTTAAGAGTATTTTTAATGAGTGTACTAAGAACAAGTTAAGGATTATCCAATGTTTAATTATGAGTTGCATTTTTATGTTTTTTAAAAAAGTTAGTTCTAGTTAACTCAACTTATATAATATTTCCTTCTCAAAACAAAAAAAACTTATATAATATTTAGTTGTCGAAAAAGGGTTTTAAGTTTGAATTCTGTCTACATAAAAAATAAATTTATTAGTGTCTTGATATGGTGATAAAGAATAATCATCATAAGAAAATGTCATCTCTTTCAAAACTTATCAAATTTAAGAGAAATATATGTTTTTCAAAAGAAGAAATTAAAATACCTTGGTGGTGGAGTGGTTGTGTTTGCTTTGGTTGATCTTTGTATACAGTTTGAATTTATTTTCAAAATTAAATTAATATAAAATTTATTTGATAAAGTATCAAATTAACATGAATTTACGTTTTGCTTGATATTTGCGGGGGCTTATTTTTCCTCAATGAATTTTAGGGTTCTGTTAACATGTTACCCTAATGGTACAAATTAAGGTATTATAGTTGATAATTAAACATTAAGGCCACATTTAATGTCAGTTTGGTAAAAACTTATTTAACTTTTTACTGAACGTATATTAAAGTATATTTGTACTTTTAAAAAAGTAAGTGTAAGGACACGTTATGCAGCCCAAGCTCAAGACATGTGGGATCTTGGCCCAATGAGCCCAGCACAATGAATTTGTAGAGAGTGGGTCAAAAAACTAAGCTCTAATGAACTTAACAACGGCTAGTATGGATTTAGATGATGATAAAGCAAGAACAAAGCAACGTAGGATTAAATAAAATTCCTCTTCGAGATTAATCAAACTGTCTACCAGTGCAAATGTGATTGCTATAGTAACATTTTTCCCTCTTTTTTCCGGTCCCCTTCCTTTAGGGGTTTCCTACATTATATACCTCCTTCCCAGTGAATCCTGGCCCTCCATTTGTCAGTCGTCCAAGCTACCACTCGAGTGCCTGTCCCATCAGACACCCCTTCTGGCTCTTTGTGAGTTGCGGTAGCCAAGGAAACACTGTTCAGGGGTCTTCTCCATATAAATGCGGCCAGGAAAGTAGCTGCAGTGCATTGAATGCGGAGGTAGCAGCTTTTCCTTAGATATTCTTGGGTTCTTTACCCTCTTGTGTGGTCGTGAGGCACGCTTCTAACCAAGGAAGTCAATTCCGTACCGTACCGGCCAGTAAACCGGTACAAATAACTCCCTTGTTTCGTACTGGAAAAAATACCGGCTGTACTGGCTGTGTATCGGCAGTACCGGCGAAATCCGGCTGTTTCGGCCGTTAAATGGATACCGGGCCGAAACACGAAATGCTTTTTTTTTTTTTTTTTTCTTTTTTTTTGTGTGGTCATTTTGGCAGTTTTCTAAGGGTAGGATGGTGCAAATCTGAGTAAGATAAGAAAACCCAGCAGAAAGAAAGAGAAAAATGAAAGAAAAATGCACAATAGCTTTGCAAAATGAAGTTAGAATCACCTCTTCTTCAAGACTTCGACTTCATTATTCTTCACATTTTTCTTTTACCATCTTCTTCTTTAAGGACTCAACGATGACCGATTTGCTTCTTCTGTTTTGTAACTTCGTTCTCTACACTTACTCTTCCCTGGACTTCCCTTTTGCTTTTTCAATGTAAATGCTGAGTAAACTTGGTCAAAAGAGTACAATTGCTTTTGATTTTCTCAAAGCATCAGATGATATTTTGAATTGGTGTCACCAATCTTTTAACACGTGGGACTAGCGTTCATTGAGTTTGGTGGGTGTTGGATTATTTAATAGTTTTCACTTTTATATATTTATTTTGATAACTCCATCAAAAAATATAAAAAGTTGTCAAAGTGATATATTGAGTTATTAGAAATATAACTTTGTATATTGTATAAAATAGTAAAAAGTAGCGGTAAATCCGAAATGGTACACCGGTATTGACCGGTATCCGAAATATATCGTACTGCTGGCCAAACCGGTATAGCCTCCGGTACGGTATTGACTCCCTTGCTTCTAACACTGGAACTTTTGTGGAGGTCATTTTCGTCGTTGGAATGCGTATCCGAGCTATATTTGTCATGGCCGAGGAGGAATTCCTCTTCGGATCGCCTTTTATTCCTTTCTTGTTCATGAGATTCTAAACTGAAATCCCTCATAACTAATTTTCCCTCCTCAGACATGCCAACGTTCTCGGACAAGGCCTAAGGCCCAATACGGCAATACATAATTTTGGGCCCTTAACCCTACATTAGCCCTTCAAAACTCCGGTTTTTCCCTCATATCCGAGGAGGAAAAGCGGGGTTTTGATTTTTAAGAGACGAAATCACTTATCTTTCTGGTTCACACGTGTGGGAGTGCTGTTTTGCGCGCCCCATGATTGCTACTGACGCTTCGTGGCTTGTGAGGCATTATTAATTACTCCAGGTGGCGTTATGTCCCCTGCATCCAATGGTAGTCGGTAGGGCGCTAATCCAACGGTTGATCTTTCTCTTGAAATTTCGAGTGGGATAACTCCCACTTATTTCCTCCCTCTATATAAGGCTTTAAGGGCAGTCACTCTCCCTTCATTTTACGAATTCTCCAGTTCTCCAGAGGTCTCAAGCACTTTAATTTACTAAGCTTCGTACATTCCCAAGCTTCCCAAACTCTTTTCCTTAGGAAATTACCAACAGATTTTGCCAAAGGTTCAAGATTTGACACGTTCACTTGTTTTCGTAAGTATCTATTTCTTCAGACTTTCTTTTTCTCCTTGGCCGAGTTCCTCGGTCTTCTTCCTTACTAGAAAACCTTCTCCTCGTCATCCATGTCCGTTCAGATGAGTAGATTTAAGCACTTAGTGGATTCTCCGTCTGGTATGAAGGGTTTTAGGGCCAAATACCGTATCCCACAAGGAGTGGGCTTAGAATATTGTCCCCCAGACTGAATACTTACCAATAGAGAAGTGGGTGAAGTTGTCATTCCAATGATCGCCTTTATAGAGGGAGGAATGACACTTCTTATAGGTAGGATAACCAGAGACTACCTACTTAATCATCGACTGTGTCCCCATTAGTGCGCTTCCAACATGTTTAGAGTCTTAGGGAGTGTAGACGCCCTAAACGACTTGATGAATCTTAGGCTTACATGGCATGATGTGGTTCACATGTATGAGTGTCACTCTCTCAAGAGTGCAGAATATTACCTTAAGTCTCGATCAGACATTGTCAGATTAGTATCATGCTTACCCAAATCCAACAAAGGCATGAAAGACGACTATCTAATAGCTTCGGGAGCGTGGCATGATGACCTCCCCTGCCCCGTCCAAGAGGGAGAGCTAGGTGGGATACCTTAGAGTTAGGTTTTACAGCAAAAAATTTAGATTCCTTGACCCCAACCATGTCGTTGTTTCTCTTTCATCTTGTTTTCTTTTGATGATGGATTTTAGCTTTCTAACTATATTCTAACTCTCGGCTACTTTTGCAGATAAGAGGCACGTGGCGCCTAGGCTCAGCTTGACTAACGTTGCCGCTCACAATTACCTGCTGAGGTCTGAGATTTTCGTAAGCGAGGATAGGCAGCTGCGGGCAGTCCACCTGATCTTGGACTTCCAACCCATCTCGGAGATATTCTAAGAGATCGGCCACGCCATAAGAGCGGGTGACCCACGTTTGGCCCGGATTGACGTGTCGCGGCCCACCTTTCTTGCTCCAGACGACCTTTCACCAGTCGTACATCCATACTAACAGAACCTTTCGCTGATAGTACAACCGTTTCAGCAGGTTCCACCTGAAGCAGCGGCAGGAGAAGAAGAGATTGCCTCCTCGAATTCCTCGCTTGAAGAGGAAATTGGTAAGTTTCATTTCGAAGAGGGGGAGGTTCAGGGAGTGAAAACGATTCCCGTTTCGGACACCGAGGACAAACCTGATAGGCATTCCAGTGTTCACGCCCCCGCTCTGGTGATTGCCTGTCCAGACGATACTTCCGAAGAAGAGGAGGACGGGATGGCTTTGAACAAGGGAAATAAAAGTCTACGGGAACTTATGGCTGCGAGGAGTAAAGTGTCAATATTAAAAGAGACCAACAAGCCCTAAGTTCCAGCTAATCTCCCACCTCCCTCTCCTCTCCCTGTGACCTCAGCCGGGATACTCCCCCATCCTGATCCGAAGAATAAGAGGAAAGGGCCAGAGGTGCACAACGTAGATGAGGGCAAAATGGTTCCTCCAAAGGAGGCGAAGCAGCCCAGGCATATGAAAGACAAACGGGCTTCCTCTGTGGAGAGCAAGGAGGATTCCTAAAGGGCTGATGTGCGCCGACCACCACAAACGTGGTCCCCCAGACTGGAGGTGGATGGTGCCCCAATCGCTTGGGACGCCTCAGTCCGAAACTTCTAGGGGGGCCATTTGGGTTATATTGCTGAAGCCCTTGAGCAGCCGCTCCTTCTGCCAAGGGATATGGATGCTTACAGGCGCTTCAAGCAGCCTAACCTCTTCTTGTCCCTGAAGAGGGATCTAGCTATGGTAAGTGACTTGACATGTCTGTCCAATTATATACTTGGTCGCTTTTTTCATTTTTCCTTCTTTTCACGTGGAATTTTCTTGTTATTTTTATGCAGATTACCCAACAGGTCTTTGTGGCAGAGGAGTGGGTCAGGGATAAGAGCAATCAAGCCAGAGCAGAGGCCCACTCTCGTGCCGAGACCGAGAAGATCTTGGGGGCACTTAAAGAGGAGCATGTTGAGCTGACCAACAAGCTCACTGTCTCAGAGCGAGAACGTCAAAGCGCCGTGGCCGGCTTAAAAAGCGCTGAGACTCAAGCCGAGGATCAGCGTAAGAAGCTCTACATGACAAAACTTGAGCTGGCCACCCAAAAACAGCAAGTTTTGGATCTCAAGGCCGAGCTGAAGAAAGTTAAGGAGGCAGCCCAACTGGCCAAGGAGGCATTAGAGGCTGGGAAGTAGGCGTCTTACCAGCTTGGCATGGAGGAGACGCAAGTGAGGCTCACTGAGGAGCTTTCTGAAGTGTGTAGGGACTACTGTAACGTATCATGGGATAGGGCCCTTGACGTTGCAGGCATCCCCGTAGACTCAGAGTGGAGGCAGTTTGGGAGCGTGTACTACCACCCGGACATCCGTGAAGCCCAAGATGCCCTTCCTTCTTCTGCTAATCCTGCTTCGGAGACCTCGGAGCAGCCCCTGTCCATCCAGGCTGCTCTCCCTACTCCTGAGGCTTTGATGGGATCCAGTTAAGCTGGTGATCATGGCTAGGGAGCCGAGGGGGTCAAGGACCAGAGCAAGGGTGAGGAGAAAAAGCCCTCAACAGGAGCCAAAGACACTGATAAGGCCAAGGAAGGTGAAGCTAAAACAAAAGAAGCAGAGCTCAAAGGTAAAAAAGCTAATCCTAAAGCCAAGGACGGTGCCACCTCCCAGCCGAACCAGAAGGAAGGCTCTCTTGCCCCTAAGACCAAGACTTAAGCTTTAGGTTTTTCTTGTAATATATTCTTTTTGTAGTGATATTTTGTCACAGAACTCAATGTATTCCACCCTTATGATTAATGAATGGACCTTTCTGTCCATCCCTTGTGTTTTTGCTTTACATGTTTTTCAAGCTTACTGCTGTTGCACATGAGCTCGAGTTGTTGCCAATTTAGCTCTAATAAAAACTAACAAAAGTATCCTGCCAGTGTAAATAATTTGATTAAACACCAACGATGAAGAGACTTGCCCCACGTTTGTACTGTGAAGTACTCTCTCTGTTATGATGGCTGGATCTAGGAACGACCAGTAATAAACTTAGGCTTGGATAAATAATCAAGGCATTTAATTTACCCAGAGTTATCAATCTGAGGAGTTGGCTATCTGTCTTGACACTTAGTGAGAAACACATAGATAACACAGTGTTAATTTTACCAGAGTATGCGGTCTGAGGAGCTGTACATAGCTTAGATTCAGTTTAAACAGTTATAAAAGATGTCATAGTGTATTAATTTCCCCTTAGCATCTGGTCCGAAGACTTCATGCTTTACTAAGGTTCTGTTTGAATACTTACAAAAGATGTCATTGTGTTAAATTCCCCATAACATCTGGTCCGAGGACTTCAGGCATGACTATGGTTCGGTTTAAACACTTATAAATAATGTCATTGTGTCAAGGGCCGGCGTGGGTCTAAGACCGATCGGCGGCTTGGGACGGTTGTTGGGTTGGTGACGTTGAAGATGACAAGGGCCGGCGTGGGTCTGAGGCCGATCGGCAGCTTGGGACGGTTGTTGGGTCGGTGACGTTGAAGATGACAAAGGCCGGCGGCGGTGAGCTTGAGAGAGTTTTGTGAGAGAGTTGAGAGCTTCAGTGACACTCAGAGAGAGGCGTGAGAATAAAAGAATGAAAAAAAAAAAAAAAACCAAACCTATATTATTTTAATCCCGGGTTGAATAAATTTTTTTTTTTGCTCCAAGCGACAGTGCACATCTATAGATAGATGTGCACTGTAGCAATTAAGCTAAAAAATATAGATATTGCTCCACTGCTGTAGGGGTGTTTTTTGTGTTTTGGTGGAGCTAAAATAGCAATATAGCTATTTAGCTCCACTGTTGCAAGTGCTCTTACTTCTCTAAGTCCTATACTTCCTCCCAATAGCATGTTTTGATTGCACAAGTCTCAAAATGATTACATTATAACAAATATATATACGGGCGAGAGTGTTTGATAGCCACTAGTAGATAAATAGCTGCCAAAGCAAGATAAATTTTTTTTTTGTACCATCTCACAAGCCCAAACCTTAGGAATAATTTTGGTATGTTATATTTCTTTTTAATTTTTTTAGCAATATTGTTTTCTAACTCTTACTTATAGTAGAAATTCCTCTATTTAAAATTATATTTAAATAAAGGATATGAAATCAATTTGTTATTAACTAACAAATAGTACAATACAATCAAAATATTGAACGTTTTCACTAGAAATATCAGGAAGTGCCATTTGAGTTACTGGGTTCTTGACTAACTTGTTGTGAATGGATTATAATAAAATCAGTGTTAGTGATAACCCATGCAAAAGTTATGTTGTTTCAATCACAATTTTCCATCTTAATAAGTTATGAAAAGAGTTGTGTACTTAGCATTGCTCTTCCATCATCCAAAAAAGTAGGTGGCCTGAAGATGAAGATTAATGCTACATAAACAACAAATTTCACAACTTTTTTCTAACTTGTTAAGTTAGCAAGCTTATACTGATTCTCATATGGGTCCACTACTAACATTACTTTTTAACTTGCCACTAACAATTTGTGTCAATTTTTTTTTGTCAAGACATTTGTGTTTTTAGACTTTCTTGAAGATGAATAATTCTTGATTGTATGTGTATGCAGGCCAAAATGGGAAAATGCCCATTTTTGGAAAACAATTTAGTAAAATGCTCCTGTTTTGAAACTATCTAGCAAAATATTCCTGTTTTTGAAACTTGATTTTAACAAAATCGAGTTACAGATGAAACTAGACATTAGCAATGTTGAGTTTTATGCATATTTTGTCACTTAAATTTTTTTGTGGAACTCGATATTAGTAATATCAAGTTCTACTTAAAAAAACATATAGAACTCGATTTTGAGAGTATTGAGTATTACACAGAACTTGATTTTGTTAAAATCAAGTTAAAAAATAGGAGTATTTTGCTAAATAATTTGAAAAGATGGACAAATTGCTAAATTGTTTTCTAAAAAGAGGCATTTTCCCATTTTGGCATGTGTATGCGTATGTGTTCTTGGAATATTATGGGTTGTACCAAAAGCCTCATGAACCAAACTTGTTTTTTTTTGAACCAAACTTGTTGAAAGCCCACTATTTTGCCAAATCTTGGGACCGACTTAAAAACAATGTGAAAAAAAAGTTAATTGGGCTCAACTTCATAGGCCTGAACCCAACAACAGAAAACCCACAAAAAGTCAGGGACCGCCTCTGTAATTTTAGAAAAGTTCGGCACCTCCTTTAATTTTCGCTTATAAATAGCCACCCCGGCTTGCCCTAGCTTCGTTTTTATTTTCCCTCTCTCACCCTAAATTTTCTCTCTCTAAAATTAGTCAAAATCTCATAGCTAGGGTTTTTTTTTTTGGCTTCGATTCGGGGCAACAGAGAGGGTCTACTCGACTCTCGGGTTGGTTCGTTCGTTCGTTCTGTGCGGTTCGTACTGTTAGGGTTAGGGATAGGGTTTATTGATGGGAACGGAGAGGAAGAGGAAGGTGAGCTTGTTCGATGTGGTGGACGAGTCGAAGATCGCCAAAATCAACGGCGGCGGCTTCTCGTCCTCGGCGGCGGTGATGAGCAACAGTGGTAGTATTATTGGCGGAGGCAATAGCAGCAACCCCGCGATCAATAGCTGGACGGGGAGGCCGTACTCGCAGAGGTACTATGAGATTTTGGAGAAGCGGAGAGGCTTGCCTGTTTGGCACCAGAAAGAAGAGTTCTTGCAAGTTCTCAAGGCTAACCAGACTCTCATCCTCGTCGGTGAGACTGGTAGTGGCAAAACCACTCAGGTTTGATCTTTGTTTCTCTTTTCTATAATATGTTTGGTTGCTGAGAAACTAGAGGGAAAATTGATGCAGGTTCAGGGATTTGCTTATCAAATACTGAGGTTAAAATTTTAGATTAGGGTTTTGGTTGTTTAATATCTTATACCGACCTTTTAATTTTCCATTTGTTTGGGTTTATAAGCATGAATAGTCTGGAATATTTTATTCTGTATATGACCCTTTAATTTTCTATTTATTTGGGTTTATTATAATCATGAATAGACTGGAATGGTTAGTGGCGAAGCTTTAACTTGATAGCATGCATAAGAGTGTTTTATTAAAGTTTGTTGTATAGTCATTTATTAATTAGATATAAATGTTAAACAATTTATCTGATAGGGTGGGTAAGAATTTGATATTTCCAAGGAATTGAGGGTTTTTTAAAAAGAAAAAACTTCCTTCAACCTTATTATTGGTGCCCATAAGATTGAAATGCATTTTATGTTTCTTGGAAAGTTGTGTGTTATATTTTTTTAGTTGAATTTTTTTTTTTAACACGTGTGCCTTGAGCATGGAGTAATTATCTTGTGTGTTGAACATGGAAGTTAACGAAATATATGCCCCTTTTCTACAGATTCCCCAGTTCGTTTTGGAAGCGATTGATTTAGAAACTCCAGATAAGCGCAGGAAGATGATGATTGCGTGCACCCAGCCTCGTAGGGTGGCTGCTATGTCTGTTTCTCGTCGTGTTGCTGAAGAGATGGATGTAACTATCGGAGAAGAGGTTGGTTATAGTATCCGTTTTGAAGATTGCAGTAGTGCAAGAACAGTTTTGAAGTAAGCTCATCCTTCAGATTTAACATGTCTTATCTTTTATATATATATATATATATATTTTGGGTGGTTACGTGCTGCCTGGACATGATTTGAAAGTGTACTTATTGTTTGTTTTTCGTATCAGGTATTTAACAGATGGTATGCTTTTAAGAGAAGCGATGACAGATCCGCTTTTGGAACGCTACAAGGTCATAATTCTTGATGAGGCACACGAAAGAACATTGGCAACTGATGTTCTGTTTGGACTTCTGAAGGAAGTGTTGAAAAATAGACCTGACCTGAAGCTAGTTGTAATGAGTGCTACTCTTGAGGCTGAAAAATTTCAGGGTTATTTTTTTCAAGCACCACTTATGAAAGTTCCTGGGAGGCTTCATCCGGTGGAGATATTTTACACTGAAGAGCCTGAAAGGGACTACCTGGAGGCAGCAATCCGAACTGTTGTGCAAATTCATATGTGTGAAACTCCTGGAGATATACTTGTGTTTCTCACTGGTGAGGAGGAGATAGAAGATGCATGCCGAAAAATAACTAAAGAAGTTGCAAATATGGGTGACCAGGTGGGACCTATCAAAGTAGTGCCTTTGTATTCTACCCTTCCTCCGGCTATGCAGCAGAAGATATTCGAACCGGCTCCGCCTCCTGTGAAAGAGGGTGGTCCTGCTGGAAGGAAGATTGTGGTGTCAACAAACATTGCCGAAACTTCTTTGACCATTGATGGTATAGTATATGTAATTGACCCTGGGTTTGCAAAACAAAAAGTTTATAACCCACGAGTGCGTGTGGAATCATTGTTGGTATCTCCGATCTCTAAGGCTAGTGCACACCAGAGATCAGGGCGTGCTGGAAGAACTCAGCCTGGAAAATGCTTTAGACTTTACACTGAGAAAAGTTTCCAGAATGATCTTCAACCACAGACCTATCCGGAAATATTAAGATCAAACCTTGCAAATACGGTTCTTACTTTGAAGAAACTGGGAATAGATGATCTAGTGCATTTTGATTTTATGGATCCCCCTGCTCCAGAGACATTGATGCGGGCTTTAGAGGTTTTGAATTACCTGGGAGCGTTAGATGATGATGGAAATCTGACAAAGCTAGGCGAAATTATGAGTGAATTTCCATTGGATCCTCAGATGTCAAAGATGCTTGTTGTTAGCCCTGAGTTC
Organism: Quercus aquifolioides; assembly: GCA_019022515.1. NCBI lineage: Eukaryota > Viridiplantae > Streptophyta > Magnoliopsida > Fagales > Fagaceae > Quercus > Quercus aquifolioides. The sequence continues at coordinate 8,840 of JAFHAW010000121.1, read as the reverse complement.
AACTGTTCAAATGAAATTCTATCAGTTTCTGCCATGCTTTCAGGTATGCTTTTATTGTCTTGTCCTTTTATTTTCATATTGAGTCTTGTCCTAGTAATATAGGAAAGTACTGTTTGGCTGCATCATGATTGGATGTAGCCATGGGTCTGGCATGTGCACAGACGTATATCTGTGCATATGATGTCTTCCAACTGCTTGCACATGCAAGTACATGTGCATGTGGTTAGAATACTGTGTCAAATTAGGTTGTCATCAGCAACTGTCTTCTCTAGGTTTCATGCCCCCGGTTGGCATGTACCATAGGATTTCTAAGTAAGTGCTGATGCAGATAGTTGCAGTTTCTCAGTATTCTCTCATGAAGAAAATGGTATCGTCTCGCCTCTATGCATCTGCTGACCTCCGTGGGCCTCCTCTGTGATAACCAATTTCTTTCTTTAGTACCCAATTGCTTTGTCCGGCCTAGGGAGGCTCAGAAAGCTGCTGATGAAGCAAAAGCTAGGTTTGGGCACATCGATGGAGATCACCTCACGCTCTTGAACGTATACCATGCATACAAGCAAAACAGTAAGTACTTTTATCTGTTATTTTCTTTAGATTTTTAATTTTATAAATTAGCCTCAAGCAGTACTAGTCACTTTTCAATGCACTCTGGTTCTAATATTCTTCCTTGTTTATGAATGGGTTGCAGATGAGGACCCATCATGGTGCTATGAGAACTTCGTCAACCAAAGGGCGTTGAAGGCTGCTGATAATGTTAGACAACAGCTCGTGCGTATCATGGCCAGGTTTAACCTCAGGTTGTGCAGCACTGATTTCAACAGCCGTGATTACTACATCAACATAAGGAAGGCTATGCTAGCAGGATATTTCATGCAGGTAGCTCACCTGGAACGTACTGGACACTACTTGACAGTGAAGGACAACCAAGTATGTAAAGTGATTCTTTTATTATCCTTTTCTTAAAGCTTTTTTTCTCATTGGTTCTGAAGTATGCTATATCTATTTTTTTTTTTTAATTTAATTTTTTTTTAATTGTTTTTGGAAAAAAAAAAAGATCTAAATTTCCTTTATAATCTGTTTTGCAGGTGGTCCACTTGCATCCATCGAATTGCTTGGATCACAAGCCGGAGTGGGTCATCTATAATGAATATGTTCTAACAAGCAGGAATTTCATTCGGACGGTGATTGATATTCGTGGTGAATGGTTAGTTTCAAGCTTTTGATTAATGATTTTTCTTTTGTGGCAGTAATAAATTATACTGTATCTTATTATTTTTCTTGGGGGGTGGGGTCTGGCAGGTCTCTGAGCATGACTCGTGATAGGTGGATGTTGTATATATGATTAAATTCCAGTATTTGGTCTCTGCTAGTTAGGTTTTTTTTTTTTTTTTTTTTTTTTTAAGAATAAAATCCTAGGCTGTTTATCTGATGCACTTGGCTTTGATCATGTTCACACGTGCAGCTTGAGAACTAGTTCAACTAGGATTTATAAGAAATTAAGAATAAATTGCTTTTGCATTAGAGGAATGCTACCGTCGCAAATTATTTTACAACATTTTTACAAAAGGTTGATGTAGCCAACTTCTTTTTGGTTTTCATCTAGACCCACCATTAATATCACTATTTTATTTACCAGTAACCACTCACCACATCAGCAATTTGTAAAAAATTTTGTAAAAAAGTTTGTGTCTCTAGCATTATTCTTTGCATTATCGTAGGCTTGTTTATTTCCCTTATAAGATGTGTTTATCAAGGCTAATCGGCAATTTTCTTTGGGTACAGGATAATTGATATAGCACCACATTATTATGATCTGACGAACTTCCCGCAGTGTGAGGCTAAGCGTGTTCTTGAGAAGCTTTACAAGAAGCGGGAGAAGGAGAGGGAGGAGAGCAGGAACAGAAAGTGATAATATTTTCAGCATTGGCATCTTTCAACTCCTTGTTTGCCTTTTCTACAACAGAAAGGAGGAGCCATTTCCTGAGATCTCAATTCTTTCATTATATTAGCCATTGTGTAACTCTCAGGAGGACCAGCTTGGCAGTGAAATCGGTGGAAATTTGGCAATGTTTCTGTACCATTAACTAGTGCTAGTTTTAGTGAACTATAATTTACTATTGTATTGATTATCTTAATTTATTCTGGATTTGATGGTTTCATTTAAGAAAAACGGGAATTAATGTTATCTATGCTACAGGGAACAGGATTCCCTCACTTGGGCTTTACTTTTTAACTGTCCCAAACAGCCTTATTTGACAATAAATGCAACAAAGTTGGCAAAAAGGCTTTACTTTTTAACTGTCCCAAATAGCTTTTTTTTGACAATTAGTGTAACAAAGTTAGCAAACGGTCAACTAAATTAAGAAGTTTAAAAAAAATAGTCTTTATCTTTATTAAATCGGCTTTTCCTAAAAAGAAAATCTGAACTGAGAATTAAAAGTGATTATATCACTTTTTTAGTCAAAATTATTTACAATCTTCCTCTACCAAAATCTCTTAACCTTAAAAAACTATGTATGATTATCTATATATATATATAATTCCAAGTTCTTGGCACGCCTCACGTTAAAATTTTAGGCCAACTACAAATATTTTGTTAGATGTTTTAACCACAAAATTTTAATGATACGAACTTATAATTTAGCTATTACATTTTTTATTTTGATAAGAGTAAAGGATTAAAAAAAATCGAGCATGAAGGATTTGAAAAATTCAGCAGCACCACCAAAAGCAATTACTCAACTGAACCAATTAAAAGTTCAAACAAAAATTGCTCCCCTTATTAAAATGGGTTTATCACCTTAAAACAATTATTAATATTAATATATATTTAACTAGCCTTATTGCATGCAGTTTATGCGTGCTTGACTTTTTTTTTTTTTTTCCTAGGGGTTTAGTGTAATTGACTTAAAAAATAAATAAATTTGCCCCAATTATTGATTAGGCGCTTGAAATGATCTTAGTAACAATATGCTAAGAGAAATATCTTTGCATGGTTACTTAGGATTTTTTTTTTTTTTATGTCAATTTTTCATTTATCCCAATTTGAAGTTTGTGTTTGTCCAATGATATTATTTATTTGCGAACTACTAATATAGTCCGGAGAATGACGAAGCTAGCACCAACAAATGAATATCGAAACTATTACTAGCTATATATATATATATATATAACTGAAGTGTTTGACCATTTGTTGATCTTCTAATATTTTGCCACATAAAATTTGGTAGTCCCACAATTTTACACATAATTTTTTATGAATTTATTTATTATGTCAAAATGAGAGTTTTAAATTGACTACTACTCAGCAACATGGAGAATATATATATATATATATATATATAATTCCAAGTTCTTGGCACGCCTCACGTTAAAATTTTAGGCCAACTACAAATATTTTGTTAGATGTTTTAACCACAAAATTTTAATGATACAAACTTATAATTTAGCTATTACATTTTTTATTTTGATAGAGTAAAGGATTAAAAAAATCGAGCATGAAGGATTTGAAAAATTCAGCAGCACCACCAAAAGCAATTACTCAATTGAACCAATTAAAAGTTCAAACAAAAATTGCTCCCTTATTAAAATGGGTTTATCACCTTAAAACAATTATTAATATTAATATATATTTAACTAGCCTTATTGCATGCAGTTTATGCGTGCTTGACTCTTTTTTTTTTTTTTTCCTAGGGGTTTAGTGTAATTGACTTAAAAAATAAATATATTTGCCCCAATTATTGATTAGGCGCTTGAAATGATCTTAGTAACAATATGCTAAGAGAAATATCTTTGCATGGTTACTTAGGATTTTTTTTTTTTTTTAATGTCAAATTTTCATTTATCCCAATTTGAAGTTTGTGTTTGTCCAATGATATTATTTATTTGCGAACTACTAATATAGTCCGGAGAATGACGAAGCTAGCACCAACAAATGAATATCGAAACTATTACTAGCTATATATATATATATATATATATATATATATATATATAACTGAAGTGTTTGACTATTTGTTGATCTTCTAATATTTTGCCACATAAAATTTGGTAGTCCCACAATTTTACACATAATTTTTTATGAATTTATTTATTATGTCTAAATGAGAGTTTTAAATTGACTACTACTCAGCAACATGGAGAATATATATATATAATTCCAAGTTCTTGGCACGCCTCACGTTAAAATTTTAGGCCAACTACAAATATTTTGTTAGATGTTTTAACCACAAAATTTTAATGATACGAACTTATAATTTAGCTATTACATTTTTTATTTTGATAGAGTAAAGGATTAAAAAAAATCGAGCATGAAGGATTTGAAAAATTCAGCAGCACCACCAAAAGCAATTACTCAACTGAACCAATTAAAAGTTCAAACAAAAATTGCTCCCTTATTAAAATGGGTTTATCACCTTAAAACAATTATTAATATTAATATATATTTAACTAGCCTTATTGCATGCAGTTTATGCGTGCTTGACTCTTTTTTTTTTTTTTTCCTAGGGGTTTAGTGTAATTGACTTAAAAAATAAATAAATTTGCCCCAATTATTGATTAGGCGCTTGAAATGATCTTAGTAACAATATGCTAAGAGAAATATCTTTGCATGGTTACTTAGGATTTTTTTATTTTTTATTTTTTATGTCAATTTTTCATTTATCCCAATTTGAAGTTTGTATTTGTCCAATGATATTATTTATTTGCGAACTACTAATATAGTCCGGAGAATGACGAAGCTAGCACCAACAAATGAATATCGAAACTATTACTAGCTATATATATATATATATATATATATATATATATATATATATAAAACTGAAGCGTTTGACCATTTGTTGATCTTCTAATATTTTGCCACATAAAATTTGGTAGTCCCACAATTTTACACATAATTTTTTATGAATTTATTTATTATGTCAAAATGAGAGTTTTAAATTGACTACTACTCAGCAACATGGAGAATATATATATATATATATATATAATTCCAAGTTCTTGGCACGCCTCACGTTAAAATTTTAGGCCAACTACAAATATTTTGTTAGATGTTTTAACCACAAAATTTTAATGATACGAACTTATAATTTAGCTATTACATTTTTTATTTTGATAGAGTAAAGGATTAAAAAAATCGAGCATGAAGGATTTGAAAAATTCAGCAGCACCACCAAAAGCAATTACTCAATTGAACCAATTAAAAGTTCAAACAAAAATTGCTCCCTTATTAAAATGGGTTTATCACCTTAAAACAATTATTAATATTAATATATATTTAACTAGCCTTATTGCATGCAGTTTATGCGTGCTTGACTCTGTGAGAGTGCTTTTTCTTCAGCACTATGGCCCAAGGATCTTGGGCCGTGTAAGATATTTTTGGTGGACTGGGATCGATTCTCCGCAGCTAAAGGGGGCTGTTTTAAGAATCGATTGGTGCACAGAATAAACTTCCTACAATAGAAACAGCTAACAAAAAAGCATATTCGTATTGAATGACAAATTAACAGTAAAGGAAATGCATAATAAGTGAAATATAATGTAAAGAACACGTTGGGGATCCTCTGATTAGTGAGGTGTATTTCATTAGTTTCCTTTAATTGTGATTACAATTGCTCACTAAGACGTGATGCAAGGTTCAACTGAGTTCAAAAGTTACAGACTTTGATAGCCATTCAAGCTTCAAAGACTTGCAAAGTTTGAACTTGTTGAATCCGAGCGTGTACTGTAGTGGCTATCTCTGGGATACCGGGAACAAATTCCTCTGTTTTCTTTTAAGTTTACAGAGTCTCTTTTACAATTTTTATGAGACTTCAGGAAAGCACTTGCGAATGCCTTAAAATGCTCTAAACGTAAATGAATTCTCTATTCTTTCTCTGAATTCGGATCCCCTGTAGCATGGATCCCTCCCTCCTTTTATAGCACAGCTTCGGGCTCCCGGGGTACTAACGATTTCTCCCTTTTGCCCCTTAAAGTCTGTCCCGTGCCCGATTGTTTCAGGATCATGTCTTTTCCTTTTCTTCATAGTTTCTCTCTTTTTGTTGCGACCAGATGAAAGTCTCCCAGCTAGCTTCTTATTTCCAGATTTCCCCGTTGGCTGACCTGAGGCTTTTTGGCTTTTGCTCCAGCTTTTTTCCAGTCGTACTCTCCCTTGTCTTTTTCTCCAAATGGTTGGAACCAAGCTTCTGCGTTTTGCCTTGTACTTCCACTGCGTGTCTGGGTCATAAGGCCCGCGTGCCTTTTGTCTCCTTTCTCTCTTCAAATCTGTTTTAATTTCACTTCGTGCGTCCAGGGATCCTCTGCCTCTGGGGAGCTTTTGGACGTCCTAACCCAATTCTGCTTTCTGGGCTTTTTTTCTTTGGCTTGCTGATTTTTATCTGTTTTCTTGGGCCTTTTTTTCGTGGACCTCCAGATCAGATCCTTTTGGGCTTCTTCCCCTTTTTATTTTTTCTTCTCTCTTTTCTTTATTGTGAGAGCCCACCATTTATTATTTCTCTCTTTTTTTGTGTGAAATGGGCCCAATGTCTTTTCCATCTCTTTGGGCCTATTTGTGGCTATTTAATTATTTTGAACCTCAACATTTAGCCCCCCGAGCTCATGGGTTGCCTGCAGCCCATGCGTGAGTTTTCTTCAGGATTCTCTCTTGTTTTGATCTTTCTATGGGGATCCTGATCTTTCATTTCCTCGGTATCCTGGCTCCTTTGCTTTTTTTTTTTTCTTTTTGTAACTCCTCCCTTTTTTGTGGGACGTGGCAGTTGAGTTGAAATAAAACTCCCACCACCTACTTTTACGTTTCCCGTAATACTCATTAATAACTGCTAATAACTTCTTCCCTTTTAAATTTAATTCCTGGCAACTGGCGCGTCTTTCCACACATTGTCTTCTTTAACTGCTCTTATTCCCTCATTCTAGCATTTTTTCATTATTCTTTTTCCTTGTCTAACTGAGTCTTCCATTCCCAGCCCTTTTCTTTTCTCTCGACCAGTCTCGTCGCTATCTTCTTTTCTTCTTTCCAGATACCCATTACTTCAATGGCTTCTTCCTCTTCTCGAAAAAGAAAGGAGCGTACTCCTAGTCCCTTTGAAGGTGAGGGCTCCTCTAGTTCTGCGCAAGATGAGTCCGTCGTTGGGCGCCCTGCTTTTCCTTTGCGAGACCCCTGGTATACTCCTAGCTTATTCTTTCCTCGGGTGTCCCATGGTGAAACCCCTCCATCTCCTCACGCCTGGGTATTCTCTGGTCAAGCGGGTTTTGCTGGTTCCGCACAAGTTCCAGACCCTAGGGAGATTTTTGATCTCCAAATCAGGCAAGGACTTCGGGAAGCGGTCCCCATCTTCTTCGACTTTGTCGCTGGAAAGATTCAAGGCTGGCCCATTTGGGTGGATACTGAGCTTTCTGACAAGGAGTTTGTGGGCCGCTTGGAGCGTGCCGGCGTCCTGAAGGCAGTGGCTATCTCCAGGAATCTTGAGGGTTTCAGAGATGCCAAAGGCCTTAGGCATTTGGTGCGTCGTTGGTGTCCTACTCTGCACACTTTCTCCTTTTCTGTTGGTGAACTGACTGTTACTTTGGAGGATGTGGTCAATAACTTTCTCCTTCCGGTGCTTGGGGATGAAAACCCCTTTGATATCAAGCTTTCTGCTGAGGATCTCGAAGTGGAAGAGAAATTATTTGCTCACTTTGGTGGACGTACTGCTTCTTCTGGTGGGAAACCGGCCGGATGGGTAAGTTGGTCATGACTCTTTCGCGTGAGAAGGATAAGGAAGTCAGGCGTGCCGGGTTCCTTGCATTCTGGCTTAGCAAGTTCCTGTTCAGCGAGTTCCCCGGGTATGGAATCAAGTCCACCCTTTTTCCTTTGGCGATTAAGTTGGCTCAGGGCGCTCAATATCCTCTAGCCCCCATGTTTTTGGGCCATGTTTATTCTCAATTGGATCAACTTCATGGAGATGAGGCTGAGGGTGATTCTTGTTATGTTATCACTTCTTCGCTTCATTGCGCCATTCTCCAGGTATTTATGTGGGATCGTTCTTCAGTTACTTTAGCAAAATGTAGGAATTTAAAGTTTGTGAAAGATAAGTTTCAGGGATCCCCTGATGTGGTAAAAGGGCTTTGTGGCAGCTCTACTGACAGCCTCCCTATTATTTTCCGTTGGCTGAGTCTAAAAGGTGGCAATCTTAACTTGGTTGAGTTATTTGATCAAGCAGGCCATTTGAATTGGCGCTCCCCCCGGGAATTTGGCCCCGGTTTTGTTTGCAATTCTGTGTTATCTCCCTTTCTGACTTCTACAGGGAACACTTTTGATTTACGTAGTGGTGATGAAGGCAGCTTAGCCTACTTGGCTTGCATTAGTCCTTCCTGGCTTCCTGTGCTTTCTTTGACTGGCCCACGGTACACCCATTACTCGGCGCATTGAGTACTTCGGCAGTTCGGCTTTGATCAGGATATTCCCCCAGTGTTTAATGACATAGTTCCTTCTCTTCCTTCTGTGGATCCCTTCATGAGACTTCAGGCCTTCTCTTATTGGTTAAGACGGAGTCCTCAGTTTGTAGTGCCTAACTCTCAGAGAGGAGTTTTTGCCTCAAGTGGCTATGCTGGTTATTGGAGGAGGGTTCAGAAGTCCTTTGCTGACTATGCTGGTTTTGGGACGATTGGGAGAGTACCCAACCCTGGCATTTCTTCCGCCCCAACATCCAACTAGCGTCTGTCCCTGCCCACTGCTGGTATTGTTTCCACTGCTGTGAGCAGCAAGACTGGTTTTGCAGAATGGCACGCTTCTAGGGAAGGTTGGGTGACTTATGCGCGAGATTTCCCAGAGACCTGGTTGGGGTGTGACCTTGTTGTTGGTG
>JAFHAW010000031.1:0-228222 GCA_019022515.1 Quercus aquifolioides | reverse complement strand
GCATGGTTCTCAGAACCGGACCGGACCGGGAGGTCGGACCGTGAGAACCGAGAACCGGACGAAAACCGATTTTTTAAGCCTAAAGAACTGGACTTTTGTTTAATTCCGTGAACCCCTAAAACCAAGGTTGGACCGCATGAACCGCTGAGAACTGTGCGGTCCAACCCCTTAGCAATTTTTTTTTTTTTTTTATAAAAACAACTTAACACAATTTTATTTTACTTAATTAAATTATCCATCTCTTACAAGGAATAAAAAAAAAATTATAATTAAAACCCTTCAAAGATATTCAACTTTACTTCAAAATTTAATCATAAATTTTAATGTTTTCATAGTTATTATTCTATTTTGTTAATTTTCTTATTTAATTATTAAATATATGATTGAAAATAATTAAATTTCCCTTACATAAATAGATATATTAGTCAATTTTGCTAGTTTTATAAATTTAATATCTATATTTAGGCTTTAATTAATTATTAAATTAATTATGACATCATCACGGTTCGACTCCAGTTCGACCTCGGTTCGACCTCAAAAACCTTGAACATCTCCTTTTTACGGTTCAATGAACGGTCCGGGTCTGAAAACCTTAGATTGAGAACAGGAAATGCAAATCTGAACAGAGTATCTAACGATGAATGGGATGGTGGTCGGGTCGGTTTGGATTGGGTTTCAGATAGGAGCACCCACCACACACTGCCAAGGCACTAGGTCGGCCAACAATCGGCTTTGGTCTAGGCAGTTTTGTCGAGTGGTTCGGGTGGCGGTTTCCGATGGACAGCCCTACCACACTAACAAAGTCAGCTAATGTATCCTAATACAACTAGGACTTGATTTGTTTGTGTCATGATGTATAACTCCAAAACCAAATATGACATGGTTTCCTACTTCCACTAGAGCAAACTAAGGGTTCATTTGGATACCACTTATTTTGCTGAAAACTGAAAACACTGTAGCAAAATCATTTTTAAATGTGTGAATAGTACTGTGAGACCTATTTTTAATGAAAGTTTGTGTGAAAAACGAGGTTTATGGGTCGCGTGAACAGTGCACGGGACCCACTGACAGACACATTTCAGTGCAAAATTTGCTGGTCAAAGAGGTAGTGGGTCCCGTGCACAATGCAAGGGACCCGCTGACAGACAACATCTCATATGAAAACACTGTTCTCAATTAAAAAAAAAAAAAAAAACGCAAACGCTAAAACGCTGCCTAGAAACATAATCCAAACGCTACCTAAGGCCACCGACTTTGCCAAATATCCAAAGTCAAGTCATATCACAACACAAATAATAGCAAAAAAAAAAAAAAAAAAAATCTCAATTAACAACAAGATTATGTCAAACAACAACAGATAAACAAAATATTCAACAAAATGTTCATTAAAAAACAAAAAATAAAAACTTCTAGTTATTCAAGTTTGTAACTCGTACAATCCATTCCATAAAAATAATCTATAATTTTATTTTTTTAAACAATACCAAGAGAGATATTGTGAGTTGTGAATTCTCCTCGATGGCCAGCTTTGCCCTCTTTGGCGGTTTGGCTCGTGATCACAACGGGTATCATCCGTTGCTCTCTATCTATCACTTTCTCCTTATTTCTATTCTCTAATAATTTAAAAATCTCTTGCTTTTTATTTTAATCTTAACATTCTCAGTTTTCACGTTATCTCTCACCAATCCCTTTTAGGTTTTTCATTTTGCTAGTAGAAGAAATTTGTAAAACTTCATGTATTTATTTTCTTTTTTTCTTTTTTCGGTGATGTTGATAAATTCAAATTCTCTTTGTTTTTGATTCTTTATCATTTAACTTTCTTAATGACTATCTAAAAAAAATTTCTACTGCTGCCACTTGTTGATGCATGGCCATCCATCCAGATTCAATATTAATTTTGGTCTTTCTTATCATTTGCTATCTGTGGGGGAACGTATAACCAATAAGTTATGAGAAGTTGAAAGAAATCTTGAAATTACCTTTGTTCAAGGGTAATCCAAAAGATAAATTATTTTCCATTCATTTTCTGAACTTCAGTGTTAAGAAAGGGTATCATTTGTTTAGATCATAGATGTCTTATAGTCAATCTAGATCATAGATGTCTTATAGTCATCTGATAATCAATCAAGATCTAGTTCATTTGTGAGCCTTACTAAATTGAATCACCCTACTAAATGTTTGCTCTTCTTATGGAAAATAATTCACAATGCTTTATCTAAATCTGTTAAAGCTGAGTTGCAAAAGGGACAAGCCGGCTGTGTCTTTTGTGGAATTGGTGAAGAAACTGCTTGATCATCTTTTTCTGTCATAACAAGAGTTAGAGAAGTTTGGTTTGCTTCTAATTGTGCACTTAAATATGATTTTTTACAACCTCAATTAATTGGATTCTGGCTGGACCAGTGGATTAATGCTTATTTTGAGGATCCAGTTGCTTGTAATACTTGCTGGTGTTTTATGTTCTGTTTGAATCTTCAGGAATAAGGTTGCACTGGAGGGATGAGTTTCTTGAACAAATTCTATAGCGGAGTGTAACAGAAGATGGGATACTAGTTGTGAAACTGTTTTAACAGCAGTGAATGTTTTAGTAAATGTAATGGCTACTAGTAAGAACCATAAGTTTCTAATTATGGTAGTTGTGAGATGGAAAGCTATTTTGTTGGTTGCAGGTGTTTAAAACCAGAAAATGGAAATTTAGTGAGGTTGCTTTTTAATGTACAGGTGGGATGGGGAGAAGATAATTAGCTGGCTGTTTTTGTGGAAGAGCAAAATCAAAGTGTGAAGCTCTATTAGCAGTAAGCACAAGAGGTATTCATCTACCCTCTCTGCCTTATGAGTCACGATTTGTGTGCAACACCAAGGTCCTTAAAAAAGTAGCTAGTGATCTAGGATTCAGGATTCTAGCATACATATGCTCACTCCTTGTCCATTTCCAATCACAAGATGTGTAATATCTTAAAAGAAAATGGTTTGTTTTTGGTACCGCGCGAGTAGTTGATCTCTATGTGGCAACTATGTAAGAATGGTGAAACACGCTGCTGCCAAATCAAAGCATATTGATAAACGACAATGTTAGCAAAATATCTTTGAGGGAAGCCCACTTAAGATTGTGGATTTGTGATGGCCTTGTCTTGTAGTGACAGACAAGCAGAAAAGAAAGTGACATATGACAAGGATAAGTGATATTTATCTTACAATTGAAAGGGAAAGAAGAGAAATTGAGCACTCTTTTCTTTGGTTGAGAAAAAGCGCTACTTCAAATCATCCTTACCAACTTGTTTTATTATACTCTTGAATATGGAAAAAAAAAGTACTGCAGCAGAAATTTCATCTGCTTACCATATATAACAAAAAATCCCAACTCTTTCTCCTTTCCCTTCCCACTCTCTACATCATCTTCACTTGCAAATACACAATAAAAGAGTGTTAAACTATGAACATATATGATTCTATGACACTATCGCCCAATTTATTTGACAACGGATTGGCCTAGGCTCATGTCTCTGACGTATTTCCTCAAGGAGTATTTGAGTCTCAGGTCTGCCACTATTGCAACAATGTCTATAAGATGCCACCATATTCTTCGTAGAAGTTTCTAATTCTCTCATTTCATCCAATACAATTTGTCTGTTCCGACACTCTATACTACAGAAGCCTTGGTCACCCCTGCATTAACATAACATCAATTAGTTTAATCCATAGCATTTGAGCACAAAATTTAGTGAAGGGCAAGACTTAAATACAGTAATGAACTTGCATATTTTACAAAATACTATCATACTAGTAGGATAACTTTCGCTCTAATTAACAAGAAATGTAATAAGATTAATTACCTGTACATGTACACATCTTTATCAGGGCTTAGTTCCTTATCACATAGGTGACACACTTTTAGAAAGCAAGATTCAAGAGATTTGGTCTGAAGATGAAATGGGAATTGAGGATGAGAGGTGGGTTGGGTTAATTTCAATGCGGATTTCACAAGGATATTGGATTCACCATGTGAAACCTGTGTAAGGATTCGTAACCCAACAGCTAATGAAGTGTTGTTGTATGAGATTGCATGGCCTGCATAGCTGGACTTATTATGTTGTTTACTCTGCTTATTAACTTCATCTTCCATTTTGAAGGGACTCTTGAACTTTAGAAGCATTTTGTTTATTATGCAGGAGAGAGAGAGAGAGAGACAGAGAGAGGAATTTGATGAAGTTGGGAAATGGATGAGTGAAAGATATTTAAAGGCATTTGGTCCACACAGAAAAATAATGAAACAAGGAAAACAACATGTTTTACTGTTGTTGGTACTTTTTTGTTTCCCACGTGCTTCATTTTCTTTGGTATATAATAATTTTATAATCTTTACCGTATTTTGCATTGCATGCTTTGTCTAAAGACTAAAGGTTAAACAAAAATTATATTCTAAAAAATTATACTTCCTGTGTGCTTGGCTGCAGTTTCATGTGTGTTCGGTTTCAAATTCAAAAATTAGTCTATTTTATTATTAAGTTTATTTTTGTTGCTATTTATGAATTTTAGTGTACTTTTTAATACTATTTATGAGTTTTACTATACTATTTTAATTAACTTTTACATTTATCCACAATATTTTCAGAAAAAAGTTTTCAATTTCAGCAAAATAAACAGATTTCAAACAGACCCTAAAATAGATAAAAGTAAGTTTTAAAATTGTAAAATAGAACTTTTTTAGAATCTCATATAAAAATGTTCTTACGAGGGGGAATGAGAATTTCAATTTGTTACTCCCTTTATGACGCATTTCAAATTAAAAAGTCTGCTTATTTTACTATTTAGTTTATTTTTGTTATTATTCATGATTCCACTGTACTTTTTAGTATTATTCATGAGTCTCACTGTATTATTTCAGTTAACTTTTATTTTTATCTACAATACTTTCAACAAAAAAATTTTAATTTTAGTAAAATAAACCTTTGATTATGCGGACCCACCAAGTAATAAACACCGTAACATGTAATGAGAAACGTGAAAAATGTGCAAGTAGAAGTAGAAGGAACGTGTGGAGTATATTCAATTCATCGTATCTTGGGCTGGCCAGACCATCGAGAAAAAAAATAGGACGGTGGTACGGAAAAAGCCACAAATGCTGGACGTGAAAAGTGAAAACATCACGCACCGTTGGATTTGTGATTTGTCAATGATGTAACATGATCTTTTACAAGGATTGGTGGGTGATTTCAGTTAAGGGGGGAGAATATAAAAGATAATAATAAAAAATAATCTAAAAATATTAATCAATATTAATAATAAAATTATAAATAGTAGTAGTTGTTATATAAAATCTTTTTTCTTTTTTTTTTCTTTTTTTTTTTGTTTAGGGGAAATACAAACAGAACTAACTCACTCTATCAGTGAGTATAGAGTTAGAAGTGCTATTATACAAAACACCAGCAGCATCCATATTGACAAAATACAAAATATCAGGACTTGGAGGATTATCAAACACCAGAAACTCCTCAGCCATGTTGCTGCCCATTCTTGCAATGTTGCTGCCCATTCTTGCAAGTGCATCAGCGCATTATACAAAATCTATTAAAATTAAACAATTGTAAAATAAATAAACAATTGTAAAACATCTGATTCATAGTTTCTAAAGATTAATTATCATAGTTACTAAAGTTTAGATATATTTCCTCAAAATAAATTAAAAAAATAAATTTCAACTTTTATTTCTCTATTATTCTAATTATTTAAAATTTGGATTTCTATGAAAATGCAAGAGATTGAGGAAAAAAAAGATAATGTTTTAGTAGCATACAAGACATTATTATAATTATTGTAGGGTCAAGATTTGTAGCCCAGGCCCAAAAGAGATGGGATGTGAGCCTAATAAGCCCAATACAATAAATTTGTAGAGAGTGAGTAAAAGAGCTAAGCTGTTGGTGAATTCGACAACAGTTAATCAAGGTTTTATTAAAAGAACAAGTATGAAAACACTGGGAACTTGAATAAACTCAGGTCCGATGAGACAAATTATAGTTTGAATGACTAAGTCACTCTTGGAGCTACAGTAAACTTTTCTTTTTCTTCTTTTTCTCCGTTTTTTTCGATCCCCTTTCGTGAGAGGTCTCTTCCATTTATATAGTTTTCTTTTAAACCATCTTCATCGTACACTTGTTTTTCATCTAAGCATCCACTTGAGTACATGTCACATTAGGTATCTTCTTTAGTTCTCCATGAGTGGTGGTAGCTGAGATTGCACTGTTCAGGGGTCTTCTCCACATAAATGCAGCCAGAAAAGTTGCTGCAGTGCATTAAACGCGGTGGTAGCAGCTTTTTCTCTAGATATTTCTCTATTTCTATCACCTTTATACGTGCAAGAAGTTCATCCTTATCGCTGGAACTTCCTGAAAGTTCACCTAAGCTGCTCAGGTATTCACTTGACCGATATTCTTCAAGTCCGAGGAGGATATACTCCTCGGACTACACTCCCTCATCCTCCCCTTACGTGATTCTCCATTCTGGGGTCTTTCCCAATCCTTTACCCCTCCTCGAAAATACTTATATTTAAATGGAGCCTAAGACCCAACATACGCGTCTGGGCTTTTACCCCCACAATTATTATTATTATTATTATCAAAAAAAATTATTATTATTTTGTGTAAAGTTTGACATAAGGGTGAATATTTCATGTCTTAGTTTGGTGATAAAGTACTTTCATCAGGAGTGAACACCATAAATTAAAACTCTTTTTATAAATTTTAAAAAAAAAAAAAGGTAAAACATAAGAGTGAATATTGGTCAAAAGTTCAACTAAAAATAAAGGTAAGAGTTGGGTTGGTGGCATTTATTAGAGTTATTGTTTAAAGCAGAAGAAGTTGTTTAAGTAACACCACAAAATCTCACAATATATTTTTAATAAATTAAGGTGTCAATATATTATTGGTAAAAATAAAATAAAATAAATTATTGTAGGCATATTTTAACTAAAAATAAAAATATTGTGAGATTTTATTGTATTTTTAAACTTTTAAATTTGTGTTTTCTTTTAATTTTTTATTTAATGTTAGGATACAGGAAGTTTGTGCACAACGCAACTTTAAAGACGGATATTTTAGGAGGAGTCAGCAGGGGTAGGCGCCCCCCTCTTGTCCCCCCCTGGGGCCTACAGACCTATCTGCTGGCTTGGGGTGAAATGGGTCCAGGTCCAGCACTCACAGATCCATGCATGTCCCATGGGTCTGAAAAAATGGTGTTTTTGCAGCCACGTGATTGCAAAAATTAAACATAAAATAACGATTTATTTTTTGTTTAAATATTTATTTAATATATTTTATGTGTATTTATTTATTTATTTATTTTATACATGTTACCCGTTCAAAAACATTTAGGAGCATTCTCATCCAATTATATAAAATTCATAAAAATGCAAATATATATATATATATATATATTGTAGGGACAATGGCCAAAAATTGTATATTGGGCTTTGAGTTTTGTCCAAAGAGGTTGACTGGTCCAAGGACCGATAAACATTAGTGAGAATGTCAAGTTCAGAATCTCATGAGTAAGATGCAAATAGAGAGAATGGGAAAGGTAGTCCGAGGAGGCTCACCTCCTCGGATGAGCAAAGCACAAATCAAATACTTGTCCTATCATTCAAAGTGACCTTCTAGGAAGTTCTACTGACAGAGACGTGTACTGTGAATGCACAAGAGGGATGGAAACTTAGAAATATCTAAGGAAAAGCTACTACCACTGCATTGAATGTTCTGCAGCTAACTTTTTGGCCGCATTTATGTGGAGAAAACCTCTGAACAGTGCTGCCTTGGCTATCCTAACTCACAGAGAACTAGAGAGGGTGTCCGATTGGACAAACACTCAAGTAGTGGCTTGGATGATCAACAAATGGAGGGTCAAGATCATTAATAAAGAGATATATAATGTAAGAGACCCCTGGAGGGAAAGGGATCGGGAAATCAAGAAAGAAACATTGTAGCAATCTAGAATCAAACTTGTAACCATACTTAAGAGCATTATATAAGAACCAGTCTCAAACTTTGCCAAGGACATTTTTCTTCAGTTTAAACTTGTTTATTTTCACTCTAAACTTGTTTATTTTCACTCTTTTATCATCAAGCCTACCTAACTTGTTGTTTGATTAACTAAATCACAATTTCTTAACTCATTCTCTACAAATTCATTGTTTTGGGTTTTTTGAGCCTAAGTCCATTCATATCTTAGGCTAGGAATTCAAATCTGGTCCTTATATATATATATATATATATATAATTGTAGCTAAAAGGAGGGGGGGATTTAGCTTCTTTTGATTCTCTATTTTGCATAAAATTATACACAACGCTACAGTGCTTATCAAAATATATACAAGCATTTCTTATGCAAAAAGCTTCCCCCATTTTACTTTTCTCTATCCTCTAAACTCATTTGCGTAGAAAAATAATTACTTTAAAAGGGGAGAAATTGTTAATATCAATATAAATAAAAATATGACCATGTTAGTTTAGTTAGTTCATATATATTTCATAATTTCTACTAATCTATGCACTTAATTATTATTATTTTATAATTTTATACATTTGTTATTAAATTTACTTTTTTGCCTTTTGATATATTTTTTTTTTCAAATGTTGCCAAAGAAACTAAATATGAGAGAAAATGACATATTCCAAATTAATTTTTTAACTTTTTTATGACAAGTATTCCAAATAAATATTTTTTCATATAAATTTTATAAAAAATAACCATATTTAAATTATTAATTAAAGGGAATAAATGCAATTATCCCATTAACATATGGAAAGTAATTAATACACTGACATAAATACAAAGTTTTTATTTCTTTTTTCTTTTTTCTTTTTATACAATATAAAAATTCTACTCTAGCCTAATATAGGTGTATATGTATGTGAAACTCTCTCTTAGAGACTTAGACCCTGCATTTGCCACTCACACCCCACAAACTACAAGCACTTATACTTGTAGGGTGACCATTGCACCAAGAGTGCACGGTGGTCATAAATACAAAGTTTTGATAAGGAAGAATGTTAAGTAAAGAAAACTTTTTATTATTATCAAGGAATATGCCACTTTACAAAAATTTACGTCACAATGGCTAAGATTTATGTAGGTTACATTTAGCTTAATTAGTAAAAAAAATTTATCCTCGAATAAAAGATGTGAGATTTAATCAATGCCTACATTAGAGCATTCCCATTAAAGATTCTAAACATTTTAGCATTTAACATCTCAAAAACCAACTTTATAACATATAACACATCACTTTACAATATCCCTTACATCAAAACTTCTATTTTTGTTAACACCTCATTTAAATATTCTTTCTTTATTCTTTTTTATTCTTTCTCTCTCTCTCTGTCTCTCTCTCATCTGTCTCTATCTTTCTCAACCCATCACCGCCACTAGCAAACCCACCAAGCAAAAAACACACACACACACACACACAAAGCAAACACACCAAGCAAAACACACACACACAATGAAAATCCACGGCAACAATAGCAAACCCACCACGGTAACCCTCTGCCACCGATCTATTGTTCAACCCCCCACAGCAACCCTTCAACCTGAATTCAACCCACAACATCAAACCCACCACGACAAACCTCCACAAAAGCAAACCCATCACACCGATCTACTACACCACGATCCACCACGCCCTAGACCCACTACGACCCAGACCCACAACCCACCATCCTGCCTCCACCAGTATATCGGTGAAGACCCGGACTGAAACCCACAGTTCCATTAAAAACACTGCACCGTGACCCACAACCCATGCCCATTGGACCACAATCTCTGACCATTAGACCACTGCTGCCACCACCCACGACCATCAGACCATCAGACCACGACCCACGACCATCAGACCACAACCCACAACCCAAAATCAAAACCACAGTCATTGGACCCACGATTTATGACCATCGGACCACAACCCATGATGGCCCACAATTGCCGGACCACGACCATCGGTGGCCCGCAATTGCAAAATTAGAGTCATCAACGGACCACGGGAGAGAGAAGAGAGAAGTGAGAAGTGAGAAAGACAAATGAGAAAGAGCTCTTGGGGTGAATTAAAAACAATTTTTTTTTTTTTTTTACAATCCAGCTACAACTCACTGTAGCTCAATGCTAAAATTTTTAAGATATAACATATTTGATGTAGGTGTATTTTTATAATTTGAAGTGCTAAAAATGCTACAAAATAGTATTTAGCAATTTTAGTATCTTTGATAAGAATGCTCTCAGAAGCCAATTAATTTGTGTCATAACCTAGTAATAAAGAGCAATCATTATGTAGTAAGCACCATAAATTTGAAGTACTATATCTATAAAAATAATAAATAAATAAAATAATACTAAAATTCCTACAAAAACCCACACACAAAAATGAATCCAAAGCTCCTTTTCACACATATAATAAGTATTATTTTTTTTTCAATAACTCACATATAAAAGTATGGTTGCAAGCACAAATCCCTTTATTATGAATTCTACCACTCATAAATAAAATATACTTTTGATACTCCTTTTATCTGATCAAAGCATATAAAATACCAATCTATTTTCTATATATTATCCTCAAAATGTAATCTTGGGTTATAATATATTGGTATAACATCCACAGTGTGATGAGATGTAGCACAAAAAAATTGGAACTCCATAAACACATAAATTTCATCACACTCCTAGTAGGTATTTGCAGTGATTGGTAAACATATTAAGAGGCTAGTTTACCATAATGAAATCATTTGCCTCTTATTTCATGGAATCGAGCAAAAGGCAATCTGATGCTTTAGCTCCAACCGTGCCTACTGAATGAATGAACACCCCTAAATTTCATTGCATTCTCCAACATGGTGATCATGTTGAATGCTTGTACGAGAGTTTCTCTAGTAGACCCCTTGAGAGCCTTCCTTGAAAGAAAGGTCCTCTGGATGAATGTATGTGCAGAATAGTGACACCATGAGCTATGTTTGTTTCTGTATTAAACAATACCTTTAAAGAACTTAAAAAGTCAAAACACCAAACAATTTTTGAATCAAACACTAAAAATTGGAGTAAAAAAAAGAGAACCAAAATCTAACGGAAATAAAAGGAGAGAGAAACAAAGCCTTTTAATGAGAGTGTGAGAGTGCACAAGAGGAAATTCAAAAATATCTAACAGTCAGTGCCAAATTGCAAACTGTTTTTTAAACCGGGTTTTTCTTTTCTCTTTTTTCAATATTTAAGTTGTATTTTATTTCAAATGCAAATGTAATTATTTTTAATTTTTTCCCTCAGTGAAATTTTCAAGTTGCACTCTAATTTGCACTCTAATTTGATGTCTTAAAATTTCTAAAATTTACTTCTGGGAGGAAACTTAGTCTTTCTCCGAGAAGGAATTGTCCACTTTGGGAATAGGCGATAGAGCCGATGCCACCCTCAGATTTGCTCAATCCCACTTCACACTTCCTTGGGCTCAATGCTTATAAGGTAAGGGTGGGAGGTGTCTCTCCTCGATGTGGGATTGAGCAAATCCGTGAGGGTGGCATCGGCTCTATCGCCCATTTCCAGAGCGGACAATTCTTCTTGGGGAAAGACTAAGTTTCCTCTCACATTACCCATTTGGCATGTGTTTTAATCTTATAAATTTAATTATTATTTGTTACTTTTTTTTCTTACTAGCTATAATATTTTCTCAAATTCCACCATTTCTTGGGCTCAATGCTTATAAGGTAAGGGTGGGAGGTGTCTCTTTTCGATGTGAGATTAAGCAAATCCATGAGAGTGGCATCGGCTCTATCGCCCATTCCCAAAGTAGACAATTCTTTCTTAGGGAAAGACTAATTTCCTCCCACATTACCCATTTGGCATGTGTTTTAATCTTATAAATTTTAATTATTATTTGTTACTTTTTTTTTCTTACTAGCTATAATATTTTCTAAAGTTCCAAAACTACATTATATTCATTCATATATTTAATATCACAAGTGTGTGTATTAGATGATATCCTTCATCTCGCTTCACATTTAAGTTTTTTTTTTTTTGGTCATATTAAGCGTAATTGTAATTCAGTTGCTAATGCTCTAGCAAAAATGTCTAGAACAGGTATAGTTTTTCAAGTTTAGATAGATGACATTCCTGGGGACCTAGTTCCCTTGGTCCTAGCTGATTTTTTTTTTTTTTTTTTTTTTTTTTTAAATATTAGTCCTGTATGGTTTTCCAGGCTGGTTTCTCCCCAAAAAAAAAAATCCAAATTTTTTCAGATTCAATCCTTTTTCTAATTAATTACCAATTAATTTTACAAACCTCTTTGTATATGACTTTAATAAGTCCAATAAGAGCTGTTTTCCTGATCAAATACGACGTTTGTTTTGAGTATTTGAATACGGAGAAAGATAGTGTATATTATTATTATTATTATTATTATTATTATTATTATCAATTGCTCTTGTATAATTTTTAGGGTAAATTGCATAAATATTGTGGGTTTGAATCATTTTTAAACACGCCTGTATACTATCAATTTAATCATTTTTTTTTACCCTTGAACCCAAAAAAAAAAAAATTACTACCAAATAACCAAAAAATCATGTGTTATTGGAGAAGTTAAAGTTAAATTTTTTGCAACTACATTAAACTAATATAATTACCAGTTGACGGTAGCAAGTTATTAAAAATAAAATATAATATTTTATTAAGATTATATCTCTTTCTTCAATTAAAAAACTCAAATCTCTCTTTTCCTTTATTATTTTAAATGAAGTGATAGAAAAAATATAACATTTGATATTGGATGTATTGTAAAGTGACGTAATAAAATAGATAAAGTAGCTTTTTGAGTGCTAAAAGCTAAAATTTTTAACATCACCACTATGAATGCTCTAACTTCAACAAAAAAAAAAAAAAAATCCTAGCCAACCTAGTATTAAAAAAAAAAATTTATTTTAATTTTGTTTTTGTCTTTGTTGATAAATCATTGCATCTTAATGTATTTAAAAATAACGATTTTGAGTATTTATAATTTTTTAATACTATATGGATGCCTATTTGGAGTTTTTTTTTCTTTTTTTTTTCTTTTATACTCCGGTCTTTGCTAACTTAAAATCCTAGGTCCGTCCCTGCCTCCATTTCATTTCCATTAATTATGAGTGGTGAAAAGTGGTCACATTCAATAAAAATTATTATTCTTATATAAAATTTAATAAAATATTACTTTTAAATTTTTTTTTAAAATGAAATAAAACTTAATAGAAAATGTTATTAAAATTGAATTAAAAAAAAACAATTAATATTTTTATTATCAATTGCTCTTGTATAACGTTTAGGGCAAATTGCAAAAATATCAATGGGGTTTGAGATGATGACAATCGCACTTAGTTCTGCTCATACATTTGATCTCTCTCAAGTTTGGTCCCTCAAGTTTACCCTGTGTGCACAATTAGTCCCTCAAGTTTGAAGTGAGCACAATTAGTCTCTTAAATTTTAAAACTGAGTTGTATTGATCCTTTTACTAACTGCTGTTAACGGTGTTACTTATGTAGCTAACGGAACAATGACTAAGAATTTTTTTTAATGACGTGGCTTGTTTTTAATTAAAAAATTACAAACTAAATTAACACATGAGAAAAAATATTCACTGGTACCAAATTAAAAAAAAAAAAAAAAATTTATTTTCTTCCTATTGGAAAAACCCACAACGACACAGAGAAGGGGAAGGGGAGAGAGGGAAGAAACCAACCCCTAGCCGCTGCCTGAAATCCCATGCCCAGCCACCGCCGGCAATAGCCCAAGCCGTAATTGCCGCCGGCGACAGCCACTGCCCTAGCAGCCGCTGGCGACAGCCGCTGACCCACCTTCGTCCTCCCATCTCAGGTATTACACTTTTTCCTATGGTATCTCACCTCAATTAAGGTCAATGTAAGATTTTTTTTTTTTCCTCTGTGTTTGTATCTGTTTTGGCTAAGACTATGTTTATGATCCGAGTACTTCTATGTGTTTCCCAAAATAATTTGTGCGTATACATTGGATTTTGGTTATGATGGAGAATGCATAAATTTAATTGCAAATTGTAGGCAACTCGTAGTGAACAATATCTATTGATATGTTGATAACTTCTTGATTTTGAAATTATGTATCACATTCTTTGTTTTCCTCTTAAGTTCTGGAAAATTCTTAGCTTGTGTTCTGGAAAATAATTCCATATTTGAACTTTTTTATTGTTATTAGTTTCTCCCATTTATCAAAAAATTCTTAGCTGGTGTTATGGATTTTGGCAGCTGGTTGTGTTTATGTAAATTCAGAAGTCATGGCTTTGATCTAAAGAGAAAACATGGCTTCAGAACATGCCATCTATTATAGGAAGACATTGTTTCAGTGGGTGACTTGTACTACATTAATTGGATGCCACACACATAAAGGGTTAATAGCAAAGCTCATCAATACGTACACTCTCTGAGCATACGCTACTGCAGATATGCATAAATGTAGTTGTTCAAAGACTTAGAGATGCTACTGCTGCAGGGATGTACAAGCTACTTTCTAGCACTCTTGATGGGAGAATCAACTGTCTCAATATATGCCTTACCTTTATGTGTATAGAAATCAGCTTTCAAAGCTACAGACTTCCTCCACTTCCTAAATTGTTGTAAAAATTTAATACATTAGTTGTGGGATATAGGATGCAAATATACAATTTATAGTTTTGGAATGTTCTACAAGCAGATTCATAGATGTACTCTTCTTTTCTTTAAATTCTTTTCACTGGAAATAATGATGGTTCATTAATTCATCATCGATCTGGTACATAATTGTGATTTGTTTTGATAGATAGATATATAATTGTGATTTGTCAGTATTAATAAATTATTAATGTTCATGTGGAAAATTGTAAAGCCTCCAAAGCAAGGTGACAAAATTTTATGAAGTCCAAAAAAGCTCAAACGTCTTTGGCTTCTATAGATTATATAGATAATACTGGTAACATGACCAAATGACAAAAGCTGCTTCAACTGCTAAACCCCCAACACCATCTTGGCAGCTCAATTTTATTTGCTTCTTAGATATATTATTTGAATCATACATACACAATTGAGGCTAGATTCTAATTCTTTCCAAGAGAGGCTGGTAAAGTATACTTGAAAAGCTCCAGCTTTGGGTGCAGCCATGAAATTGCCCCTGCACCCACTCTATGCTTCATAATCTTGCTATTTATCATTGTTAAGATTACTGGAATTTCCAGAGGCATGGAAACCTGTAAGCATAAACACTGTATCGAAAATATCAATACGGTGTGAAACTTAGGCCAAGCCACGCGACTAATTTTTTGGATGAAAATAACAACTTCATTTGGTTTGGCTCGTGTAAAATGATGACTCAGCTAACTCAAATGAGTTAAGAGAAGTAGAAAAACATTTCAATCATCCATGCAAAGAATACTACAACTAAACTACCAAGTCCCATGTGTTCCATGTGATCTTTATATTGTTTGGCCGGCAAACCTTTAGTCATGGGATTATCATGTCATAAGCTTGGTAGTAATATGCTAGCTCTATGGACACGTTTTTTTTTCTTGACATTCTCTCCGACACCAATGTACTTTATGTCGATATGCTTACTTTGGTTTCCCT
Source organism: Quercus aquifolioides (assembly GCA_019022515.1). NCBI lineage: Eukaryota > Viridiplantae > Streptophyta > Magnoliopsida > Fagales > Fagaceae > Quercus > Quercus aquifolioides. The sequence goes on along the minus strand of JAFHAW010000031.1, from coordinate 212,596 downwards.
TTTTATTATTCTTAAAGAGTGAATTATCACGAAAAATCTTCAAAGGCCTTGATTTAGAATCGACGATCTTAAGACCTGTGATAAATTCCTTAACCATAAGGCCTGTGTTGTAGCTTTGTAGCATATATGATGCCTTACATGACAAAACCAAATTACTACTTCCAAGTAGTATGTCATTCATATTTAGGCTTAAAAAATACATTTACTCCCATTGACCTTAAGGTATATACATTGATCAACAATGTGCCTAGTAAAACCAAATGAGGCAACAATGTTGGTAAACCCTTATAGTTTAAATACCATTAGTGAGATGCCTATATGCATAACTTCTACAACGTAAAACTTTTATTTGGGGCCAAACCTTAATGGATCTTGTAATTAATATTAAAAACTTTCACAAAACCTTTAACTTTATAGGAATAAATTTCCAAACTCTTACTCTTAAGTAATTAGATCACTCCCACCCACGTACTTTATTCATTGAGATTGGTGGTTTCATCCACGAGTACCAAAACATAGTTACATGGACTCCAAAGAAAATAAACCTAATGCTATGAAACTTTAATTCTAAATTAACCAATGTCAATTTAGTAGTAAATTCTAACCTTCATATGGGTAGAGGTGCATTATGCATGAATTCACTAACATACTTTATTAATAAGACTAGTAAATATAAACACAAAGAATAAAAGTCTCCATACCTATGGGCCTAGGAAAAGTTGCATCTTAATGCCTAATTTACCATCTTATTCTAATTAAATCACAAAAATAATAAGCTCTCTTCGGGACCAAATCATTACCTTTATGATTTTTTTTTTTTTTTTTTTTAGAGATAATTACAACATGCTGCTAACCCCACAACTCAAATCCTTTCCCCCTTAGACCACCAAGCACTTTGTGCATGAGGAGGTGTCAATTCAGCTACAAGGTCTTTGATATTACCTTTATGAATTAATTGCCACTTAGATGCCTTTATTCTTAATGAAGTACTATAAAAATAACTTTATGTGATTATTATCATGTCTTAAGATGCTATGGCCAATCCTAAGTTATTTTGATACTCACTACTTCAAATGGCATCATACGATGAATTAAGCCTCACATTCATCATTAAATGCACTCAAACAAACCATATATAAAATGATATAACGGAACAAGATAAGTTCAAGGAAACATAAACACAGTCAAACATATATCATTTACTTAATTATATGATTTAATGATCAAATTTACATAAAATAACAGTACACTTTGTTAAAGAAACAATACAAGATTTGGCCAAAAAACGTTCCGTTTGCCTACAGTATAGCATGATTTTGATGTATAGATATACGATAACATATTATAAATGGCAAAACAAGTAAATTAAAGAAACTGTATAAGAAGAATCAATTTAGTTTGAGTCATGAATAGTGACTTATGCGCCTAGCATAAGAGAAGTGATTCTTATAGGACAAAATAGCCAATTAATTAATTTTATAAATTAACCACACTTTGTCACTGGTGTAGTTACACGGGTCCCATTAAAGAATTTTACAAAATTCTCTTTGCACATCTTATCTCATCCTAAAATCTGGAAAGGTGAGAAAATATGAACAAATGGCTTATATGGGTCCTTATCAAGCATGAGCTAGCGAGTTATCCCTTTTTCTTTTTTAGATACGTGAACGTAATTGCCAAGTTGCCAACCCAATCAATATGTTGACAATATCTAGTAATTACAAACTAGATTGAAACCCAGACTCTTAAGACAAACGAATCAAAACTTTTGTCAAATGCAAACGCAAATACAAATGTAATTGCAAAAAAATGCAGAAATTCTATGCAAAAACATAAAAACTCGTTGGTTATTACAACTTGATAGACCCACTGCAAAGTTCTCTTCATAAATTAAGAAAAATAATGTAATCCTAGAATCATTCCAAAGGAAGAAAATAAAACATACCTTCAGTCATGGTTGTTCAAATGATTTATAAATTGAGAAAAATCCAATGTAAAGCAAAGAATTAAAAGAGATTCTTCTAGTCTATGACCTCCTTAGACTAGTGACTCTTTCAATTTAACGTTGGTTATCTAATTATACTCCACTCAGCAAAAAGTATGTCTATTTGTCAAAAGACTTCTATATTACCAAACAACGTTACAAGTATTTGTTCACAAAAAGACTTCTAATAGGATGAATATTTATCTATCAATCTTATTATAAAATAAATAGTAAATTCAGATAAATGATAATTAAATAATAAAAAATTAAATAAAATGCATGTGGGGGCACATTAAGTCTCCTAATGGAGAAAATTTTACATTACAGCCCTATTTGATTAATGCAACAATTATAAGTTGAATTAATTTGTGATATGGAAATATTGTAAGAACATATATACATTATAATTTATATTTTGGAGTCCAAATCTTCTGTCTCACTTTCGATGTTCCACTTTATACTCAACCAATAAAACTTACCACATGTCAACCTATTTGATTAAATTCTATTATTATGACTTTTCCTATTTAACTATCTAAAATAAAATAAAATAAAGCCAACACCTTCCCCACCACCACCCCACTACCAACCTTCGCTGGTGCCAACCACTGACGTCGTCAATATTGCTGGTCTGAACCGTTTTGAAATTTTCTCTACTTCACTTCTTCCAGGGACAACTTTCTAATTTGCCACTCCTTTTATTCTATTTTTTGTATTACTGAGAGTTTGATTCCTTTTCATTCTTAGATCTGATTTCTAGTTTATCAGTGTTTTGTTTTTACTATTATAAACCCACATCTCGTGGCCCGCTCAAACGAGATGTTATTTTGATAGAGTTGGAGAAGAAAATATATGAATTTTATTTTGTACACATAAAGTATATGTATTAAGTTAGATATATCTGTGGAGATATATAAAGATGATATATCCGTGGGAATGTATAAAAGAGGACCCAAATGACTAATAAGTAGTCCATTCATGAAGAATTAACGGCTCATAAAATACTTATGTAAGGGATTACCATACATTATAATACATGGAATGAAGTACTCATTATAATTGAGGTATTACTGCCATGATTCATGTATTGGATTTTTTATTTGAGTGAGAGCATTTCACAACTAGTTGACATGAGTAAAATCATGGCCGTGTTAAAGTTAATATCATTTATCAAGTAATTTGAATGTCAAGTGGGCCAAGTGGGAGAATGTAAGATTTTAAGAAAATTTTATGTGGCCCACATTTAAATGATAAATGAAAACTCATGTCTTAAGGATTTTATTTGTAAAATACGTTATGGTAAATAATAATTTCTAACTCTCAATTGGAATAACCCCTTTGGTTAATAAACACCTTGAAGTTACAAGTTTTAAACTCCTTGATGGAAGGAAGTTTTAAACACCTTGAAGTTACAAGTTTTAAATATTAAATTAAAGGGTCCCTAGTCTAGCCTATATATATAGCCTGTCTCCATCAAAAGGATATGTGTGAGGTAAATGCCATAAACTAGAAGACCCTTTTATAAATACACTATCATAGAGTGAGTCTTCTTTTTCTCTAAACACTTAAACAACTATGGCTAAAGATATGTTTATGTTTGTTTTGTTTTTGCTGCATACTCTAAATTTTATCTTACATTAAAAACTAAAAATATAATTAAATTTAAAAATAAATTAATATGGAAATTCAAATAAGCATTAGCACACCATTAATGTAGTATTAAAAAAATGCAAATTAATTATTTCTAAATTATGTGAATGAAACAAATAGTTGAAATCGTGTTCATGATTTTCAATTATAATTGCAAAAACGTCAAAGCAAACCTTGGCCATAAATGACTTTGGTTACTTAGAACTAACAAAAGTTACAAAACACCTTTGAAAATGATATGACCTTAAGCACATCTTAAAAGCTAGTAAGGATTTCCTCTAGATACTTTAAATTCAAAAGTTTAGAGAGCCAAGGGAGCTAGCGTGAAACTCCCCTGTTTCATGACTTTGAAACAAATTATTTTTCCCAACTTTTGAAACTTTGCAGCAATAGCAACTTTGTTGATCCATAAAACCCATGGATTAGCTAGCTGAGATTCCCTCAAAATTATTGATTTTCAATTAATGTAAAACACCAAAAGTGCCGTAAGACTTCTAATAATAATCAGAAACGAAAAAAAAAAAAAAAAAAACTATCGTGAGTCCATAGTTAAGTTATTAGTGTTTTTTTTTTCTTTCAAATAATATGTAAAACTTATCTTTTCTTATAAAAAAAAAATTGTGATACTTATCTCTTGACTCTTGGATAAAAAGAGCAAACTAATCTAAAAATCTTGTAAGGGGGGGGGGGGGGGGGACAAAATAAGCGTTAGGCTGCTATATTAAAAGAGTTTGGGGGAAGGTCAGCGGGGGCATGTGCCCCCCCTCGACCCCCTTTAGCTCCGCCCCTGCTTAGTGCCCTTAGTGCGATGATCACTTTATAAGTATAATCGCATGTGGAATGTGGGGGGTAAGAGTTAGGGTTCAAGTCTCCCAGAGGGAGTTTTCACACACACATACATTTAAATGAAGGTATAGTAGAATTTCTATCTTGTATAAAAAATTAAAAAAATTAAATGCTAATAGGAAAAATAAAATACCAAAGAACTATAGTAGAATTTTATAGTCATAACCAAGAGACATGACTTTACTTGTTCATCAAAAAAGAGACATGACTTTACTTACTTCAAGAGGTATCATTTATTTCCAGAGCAATAACTCTTAGATGGCCCCTTTGTTATGGAAAGAGCAATAAGATGCTTTCATATTCATTCCAAGTTTTTAAATTTTCCTCTTGCATTTCTATGGCATGAGTTGCTACTCAACCAACCAAGTGCGTTCTTGTGACTCTTTTTTAATGAAAACACTTTTCACATAAGATTTCGAAGGGTACATATATGAAATATCAAACCAATAGAAACGTAATTTATATCTTTCACTTATTGATAATTACGTCACGTACAAATCAACCAGTTAAAATACAATAAAGACACGTAAAATGATAAATTTTCATTCATCTTCTGATTGGTTAAACACATTTTTTCATGATTGGACCTTAATAAATTAAAATTTTGAAATTTCATTTTTCAAATAATTTTGAGACATCAAAGATAATTATTATAAAACACTAATAATCTGTTCTTAAAAAATAATAATTTGAGAGTTTTAAAATTGGAATAGAGAAATTTAAATTTTGGACGTTTTTATTAAAATTACACTAAAGTACTAGTAAAGTTATAGATATAAATTTATAACAAGTTAGACCACTGCAATTGGTAATGTTGTTTCTTCGATAGTAAAACTATGTAGTAATCTGTCTCCATCCTAGTCCTAGAAGCCAAGGCTTTCAGACTTGGACTGTTCATTGAACCATAAAAGGGAGATGTTCAAGGTTTTTGAGGTCAACCCGGGGTCGAACCGTGATGACGTTATAATTAATTTAATAATTAATTAAAGCCTAAATATAGATATTAAATTTATAAAACTAGCAAAATTGACTAATATATCTATATATGTGAGGGAAATTTAATAATTTTCAAGCATATATTTAATAATTAAATAAGAAAGTTAATAAAATAAAATAATAACCATGAAAACATTAAAATTTATGATTAATTTTTGAAGTAAAGTTGAATATCTTTGAAGGATTTTAATTATAATTATTTTTTTTACTCCTTGTAAGAGATGGATAATTTAATTAAGTAGAATAAAATTGTGTTAAGTTGTTTTTATAAAAAAAAAAAAAAAAATTGCTAAGGGGTCGGACCGCACGGTTCTTGCCACCGGTTCATGCAATCCAACCCTGGTTTTAGGGGTTCACGGAATTAACAAAAAATCCAGTTCTTTATGCTTAAAAAACCAATTTTCATTTTGGATCCCGGTTTTCACTATCCAACCTCCCGGTCTGATCCAGTTCTGAAAACCTTGCTAGAAGCAAGTGGGTACTTCTTGCTATGTTTAAGATGGGCTCACTTCAGGCTACAAGAATTCCTTAGCGAGTACTCACTCATATTTTGAACCATACTATACTTTCACATAGTTTAGGATAAGAATTTTGATCAATATAATGTCACAATTAACTATTTTTTTTCTTTCTATTACAGCGGTTTTTAAAAGTGTTGGGAAAAAAACACTGCAATAGGACGATTTTTTTTGAATTTTGATCAATATAATGTCACAATTAACTATTTTTTTTTTCTTTCTATTACAGCGGTTTTTAAAAGTGTTGAGAAAAAAACGCTGCATAGGACGATTTTTTTTGTAGTGTCACTTCCTACAAGTTCTTGTCAATGCAAATTTTACCCTTACAATTAGACTTAATTTTCCTAATAGGTTATAATATACCAAAGAACGATAGTAGAATTTTAAAAGCCATAACAAAGAGACATGAATTTACTTACCTCAAGAGGTACCATATTTTGCCCAAAGCAATGACTCTTAGATGGCTCATTGCAAGAACAATGAAATGCTTTTATATACTTTCTACGTTTTCAAATTTTGCTGCATATTTAACTTTGAGCACTGGAACGTATCATTTTTCATTGCTATGGCACGAGTTGCAATTCAACCAAGTAAATGTGTTCTTTCATGCGACTCTTTTTAAATGAAGGTACTTTACACATAACCTTTTGAAATTTATATCAAATCAACTAAATATTAAATAATAGGGCAAATTACAACTTATGCACTTGTAATTTGCCCTCAATTATATCATTTCACCCATTTGATAGTTAGGTTACGCACTAATTAATCAACCACTTATAATACAAACAAGACACAAAAAGTAATAAGTTTAATTGGTTAAACACATGCTTTTCACGATTATGACACGTTATTGATTCAAAAAAAAATACTTATAACCTTTTTTTAAAAATTTATTTATAGTTACAACAATAAGGAATGAGAATTTAAATCTTGGATAACTTTGTTAGAAATATAGTGAAGTGCCAATTGATCTAAAGGTAAATTTAAACCCTCTATGATTATGACAAGTTAGACCACTACTCTATACACAAGATTCAATATCGTACCAAATACCGTTTCTGGTTAGTTAGAAAAAATATAGATAAAGTTATAACCTTTTCTAGAATTAAGAATTTATATGGATTGTCGTCGGCTTCGTCTATTGAGAGCGCTTCTTTATTAAAGCGTGTTATGTAGGTCCTCAGCGTCTCGTCTCCCGTTGCTTAATACTCATCAAGCATGTGTGGACTTCTTATACCTGTGCCCTCCAATGAAGTGCGTAGTGAACTGAGCGCTCAGCTCCTTGAAAGTGCTAATGGAGTTTGGCGTTAGTCGGCTAAACCATACCCTTGCGGGGCCTTTGAGTGTTGTGGGGAAGGCCCTGCACATGATCTCGTCTGCTACCCCCTAAAGGTGCATTAGGGTTTTGAAAGTTTCTAGATGGTCCAGAGGATCCTTCACTCCGTCATAGCTGTCTATATGCGGCATGCGAAATTTGTGGGGTAGGGGGAAGGAGTTCACGGCCGCAGTGAAAGACGAGTCGGTGCGGTTGACTAAATCGTCAAGATCATTGGAAACTCGCCCCTTGAGCGCGTTCATCATAACCTCCATCTGTTCCCTCATTGCCAGCATCTCTGCGATAATATGTGGTGGAGTTGCATCCATGAGGGATGACATGCTCAAGTTCTGCCTCTCCGGTTTGCTTGGGGTGTGGCTGCCTTCAGGTTTCTCCTGATTTTTCCTTGGAGCGCTGGTCCCTTCCTGATCTTCTTGTTGGTCATTCGGTGCTGCATTCTTCTGGTGCAGCTGTTCTTCCAAGTCGTGGTTTTGTTTGGTGAGACGTTCCACGGCGGCACCGAGAGTCCGAACTTGTCTCTTAAGGGCAGTTGTGGGTGGTTCCTCTCCTTGAACGTCGTTAGTAGTTGCCATCGAGCGAGTGAGTACCATGCAACCCTTTAGTCCGGGAAACGATAGTATGGCTTATGAATCTCAACTAAGTTTCCCACAGACGGCGCCAATTGATGATGCTGAGAAAGTCACCAGTGAGCTACACGATATCTACACGCTCGAATGTGAACCTGCACAATACAAAGAGAGAAAAATCTAACAGAGAGCACCGGTGTGGTGCCGGCCGAATACCCTCCGAAGGTTAAGTCAGAAATATTCTCGCAACTCTAGAGTGCTAGAGAGGGTAAATGATGCGTACCTTGATTTATGAGGGTATTGGGGCTTTTATAGTAGTAGGAGGTCGATGTCTCACCCTTGGTGCGGAAGTCTTTTTCTTATAGGGAACATCCTGTAGAATCCTTTTTGTACTAGAATTCCATTTGTCTTCGGACTCTATGAAGTGTGTCACAAGTATCCCATACCAAGGGTCTTTCTGCCTTCCTTATGGGCCTTGGACCTGCCGATATTTCATACTGGATCCATTTTCACAGATTTGGCAGATAATGGGCCCGTCCTCTATCGGCCCACAGTTGATGATCGTTAGGCCCATCTCTAGCCCAAATTCTACCTCTTCACTCACAAACTTTCCAGCAAAATGCCCCCTATCTCAAACTATTTAGGGCCTTGTTTTGAAACTGGATTTTCTAAAAATCGAGTTTCAAATGTAAAACTCGATTTTTGGACAATCGAGTTATAGTGAACTGAGACTTATAAAAAATAAAAAAAATAAAAAAAATAAAAAATTCTAGAACTCGAGTTCCATTCAAAGAACTCAAGTTCATGGAACTCGAGTTCTATGAACTCGAGTTTCACAATTTTTTTTTTTTTTTAATGTTTCAGTTCGCTATAACTCGATTGTCCAAAAATCGAGTTTTACATTGAAACTCGATTTTTAGAAAATCGAGTTTCAAAACAGGGGCATTTCCTTAAATAGTTTCAGACATGAGGCTTTTTGTTGGAAAGTTTTGGCAAAAAGAGCAAATGCACATTTTGGCCTCGAAGACAGAGTTTGAAATTGCAAAGGAAGAATGTAAGGGGAGGTGCATAAGGGAAAAAAATTGAGTCGAGATCTAAGGTCGTTTTCTGTTTGTCTTACGCTTTAAATTGCTTATTAAATAAGGGCTTTCACGTCTGATATGGATAAGGTATTCAACTCATCTCAGACCCTATTTCTCTCTAGTCTCTGCACTTTACTTCTATAATTTTATTATTATTTTTAAACTTTTTTTTTTTACTACAAATACTATACATATTTGCAAAAAGTGGTAAAATCTATAATGTAATTTTATATTGCAATTACAATGTAAACATATAAGTGTCACTTTATTATTTTTTAATAGTTTTAGTATTAGGAAGGTGCGATGCATAGTTTTATTAAAAATTATATAAAAAATATATACAAATAATAAGCGAACCATTTGAAATTTTAATATATTTTACTTAAAGTAAATTAACTATCTTAAGTTACATGACAAAATAATATTAATTCTAATGATATGTGATACAAACATATATTGAATCACTGGGTGCAAATATAGTCTCTAATATGTAAAATTACTATATTGATCATATCATCTATAATTTATAATATATACATATACATATACATATACATATATATTATATATATATATATAACCAAAACATTTGATTTTTGGATGTTCTCATAATATTATGTCATGTAAGCTTTTGAACTCTTACAATTTCACAAGTCATTTGACTTTTTCTAACCTAATATCTCTAAACTAGGCTTCACCAAAAAAAGAAAAGAAAAAAAAAGGCTTCTTACGAAGTCTTGAAAAAAATTACTACAAAATTTAATATAAATTCAATCATAAATGACTTTTTGAGATTTAAAAAAATGTTGATTTACACTTCAATATATGAAGGGTTAGAGGTAGGATTAAGGGCAGTGGGCTGGTGTTATTGGTGGACACAGGTAGCACTCATAACTTTGTGGATGCATTAATGGTCTCTAGTTTGCAGTTAAGGATTGATACCTCAAGAATCCTGGAAGTTAAGGTGGCTAATGGCACTGTGGTGAGAACTCAAGGATTTTGTAGTAGTGTACCAGTGTGTATACAAGGAGTGGAATTTGGTGTTCAATTTCATGTGCTAGCATTAGGAGGTTGTGATGCTGTGTTGGGCACTCAATGGTTGAGTACCTTGGGTATAATACAATGGGATTTCCAGTTATTAACTATGAAGTTCAGTTACAAGGATCAACAGGTCTTGCTGAAGGGATTAAGTCCCTCTTCAGGTCCTTCTTTCATTGATTGTCATCAGTTACTTAAAAGATCAGTGAAGAAGGGATTGCTGCTTCAAATTTACTCTGCAGCTGAGGAAGTGTTGGAGGAAAGTGTGCCTGCAGAAGTGGAGTTGTTGTTGCAGGAATTTGGTAGGGTGTTTGAGACTCCTACTGGTTTACCACCTTTGAGGGGTCATGAGCACCAGATTACTCTCATGGAAGGCTCGCAACCAGTATGTCAGAGACCTTATAGATACCCCTTCTATCAAAAAAATGAAATTGAAACCATTGTGAGGGAGTTGTTGACTGCTGGGTCAATCAGAAACAGCACTAGTCCTTTTGCTTCCCCTGTTTTGCTAGTGAGGAAAGCAGATGGGTCTTGGAGGATGTGTATTGACTATAGGGCATTGAACAACATTACTATAAAGGATAAGTTTCCAATTCTAGTCATTGATGAGTTGTTAGATGAGTTGAATGGAGCAACTGTTTTTTCCAAGCTTGATCTGAGGTCCGGATACCATCAAATCAGGATGAAGGAGAGGGATGTGTCTAAAACAGCATTCAGAACACATGAAGGGCATTATGAGTTTTTGGTGATGCCATTTGGTTTAACCAATGCTCCATCAACCTTTCAATCCTTAATGAACCAGGTTTTTAAGCCTTACCTCAGAAAATTTGTTTTAGTTTTTTTTGATGATATTTTGGTATATAGCACTTCCTTATCTGAGCATGTAAACCATTTGAGATCTGTTTTAGAGGTGTTAGCTTTACATAAACTATATGCTAAGAAGTCCAAGTGTAAATTTGCTTGTAATGAAGTGGAATACCTAGGGCATGTCATCACTAGTGCAGGGGTACATACTGATCCTAAGAAGACTGCAGCCATGCAGTGGCCTACTCCTACTGATCTCAAGTCTTGAGAGGGTTTTTGGGGCTCACAGGGTACTATAGAAATTTGTTAAAGGCTATGGACAGATTGCTGCTCCTTTAACTGCCCTGTTAAAGAAGGATGCATTTTCTTGGACTGAAGAGGCTGATCAAGCTTTTCAGAAGTTAAAGGTTGCCATGGTTCAACCACCTGTGCTAGCTCTACCAAATTTTGATATGCCATTTGTCATTGAATGTGATGCTTCAGGTAGGGATTGGGAGCGTGTTGATGCAACAAGGTAGGCCTATTGCCTTCCATAGCCAAGCCCTCAAGGGTCGAAATCTGGACTTGTCTACCTATGAAAAAGAGTTATTAGCTCTGGTTGTTGCTGTCAAGAGGTGGAGATCTTACTTGATTAGTAGACCTTTTATTGTAAGAACTGATCAACAAAGCCTTAAGTACCTTTTAGAGCATAAAATTGGTACTCCTACTCAACAAAAGTGGGTTGCCAAGTTATTAGGATATGCTTTTGTGGTTCAATATAAAAAGGGTAAAGATAACCTTGTGGCTGATGCATTGTCCAGGAAGGTTGAACCTGGTGATGATTTGAATACTGCTGGACCTTCCACTGAGGTTGGTTCTGATCATCTTACTCTTGGGACTGATTTAGACTCTCAAGAAGGTGTTGTGTGTATGATCTCATTTCCTTCTCCAACTTGGCTGAGTGATCTCAAGGCAAGCTATGCCACGGATCAGCAGGTGCAGGGCATTATACAGGCCTTGGGTTCAGGACAAGTTGTTCCTAAAGGTTACTCTTGCAGAATGGATTGTTGTTGTACAAAGGAGGGTTTACTTAGGCACTTGTGATGCTTTGAAGACTGCTGTTTGCATCAGGTTCATGACAGTCCATTGGGGGGTCACTCAGGTTTTCTTAAGACCTTGCATCGAGTGAAAAGGGACTTCATTGGCCTGGTTTGAGGTCTGATGTGAGGAAGTTGGTGAGAGGTGTGATATTTGTCAGAGGTTGAAATATGAGACTTGTAGTCCAGCTGGTCTTCTGCAACCTTTGCCAATACCAGAGAAACCTTGGATGGATGTTAGTATGGATTTTATTGAAGGGCTCCCTAAATCTCAGTTCAAGGATGTGGTGTTAGTGGTGGTGGATAGGTTCACTAAGTTTGTTCACTTTGTACCCTTGTCACACCCTTACACTGCAGCTAAAGTAGCTCAACTTTATATGCAATATGTCTTTAAATTGCATGGTCTACCTGCCACCATTGTAAGTGACAGAGATCCAATTTTAACTTCACATTTTTGGCAAGAGTTGATGAGGCTTCAAGGGGTTCAGCTTGCTATGTCTACTGCCTATCACCCCCAAACAGATGGCCAAACGGAGGTGGTGAACAAGAGTTTGGAGCATTACTTAAGGGCCTTTGCTGCAGACAAACCACAATCTTGGGTGGAGTGGTTACCCTTGGCAGAATTTTGGTTTAATACCAATTTTCATGTCTCTCTTAAGATGACACCCTTTGAGGCATTGTATGGTTTTGCTCCACCAAGACTCTTGGATTACATTCCTGGCACTACAAAGGTGGAGAGTGTTGAGGAGCATTTGAGAGATAGACAGCAGCTGATTGCATTACTGAAGCAAAACTTGGTGGCTGCTCAGGTGCGAATGAAGGTTACTGCTGATAAGCATAGAACTATGAGAGAATTTGAAGTTGGAGATTGGGTTTATCTTAAGCTGCACCCTTACAAACAGATGTCCTTGAGACAGAAACGTTTGGGAAAGCTATCACCTAGATTCTATGGTCCTTTTCAGATACTGCAGAGGATTGGTACTGTCTCTTACAAATTGGACTTGCCACCTGAATCAAGACTTCATCCCACATTTCATGTTTCTTGTTTAAAGCAACGATTGGGTCAACATGTGGTGCCTTTGCCTTCCTTACCACCTGTGGATTCTGAGGGCATTCTCAAGCCTGAACCTGTTGCTGTATTGCAAGAGAGGACTCATCATCTGCGGAACAGGTCTGTCACTCAGGTCTTAGTTCAGTGGCAAGGTGAGCGAGTGGAAGATGCTACTTGGGAGAGCCTATACTTGCTGCAACAACAGTTTCCACACCTTGTGGGCAAGGTGTTTTAAAGGGGGGGGTATTGTTAGGATTATATCAAGTGAAATGGATGTAATTGAGTAATTGAGATTTACTGATTGTAGTATCAACTGATTGTGATTGTTAGTTAGTAGTACAGCTGGCATTAGTTGGTTAGCATTTCAAAGTTAGTTAGGGGGGGAAAGGGTATAAACCAAGAGGCTGGGCTGTACTGAGGCATGAATAAGCATTCTCTTAATTCAGTTTCTTTTCAGTTTCTTCCTTATTTCTTCTCTGTTTCCATCTCTCTTCTTCTGGAGGACCAGCTGACCTCGAATCCAGCTAGATACTCGAATTCCACTTTTCTGTTCTTATCAAGTTTAGTTACAAAATTGGTTGTAACCTTAAGCTACAACCTTACTCAATATCTTTTTATTGGAGGTGAATTTTGACAAATTCACTATTAGATTACATATTCTTCTTATATCCTCCATGCTTGCAAAATTTCTAAAAAATTAAAGATCAATAGCTATGTCATCAATAAATTGTTTAAATTGCAAGTTTTTGTAATTTAAAATTATGTATAAAATATAAGCTTATAGATCATATAGTAAATAATATTTGATTGATACAAAATTTGACATGTATATTAAAAGCGTAAAGAACATGTAATTCAACGGTTAGATTTTCAAAATATATAGTAATATTTATTTTATTGAGTAAGGTTGTAGCTTTAGCTACAACTAATTTTATAGCTAAACTTTGTCCTAAACTATATTACTGCCAAAGGCTATATCTCATAATTAAACAATCTCTTTTTAGAAAAGGTGAATAAATAATCCTTTTTCTTATTTTCATTTTGGATTCATGCTTAATTTAAAAAAAATAAATAAATCTCATGATTTTTTGAATGAAATCAATAGAATTTTTTTTTCTTGAGAAAAGAAATCTATAAAAAATTATTGCTAAAAATATGAAATTACAAAGTATATATTGGTATAGACCAAGAGAGCATTACAAATTTATAGCTAAAGAATCATGATCTAATAAGCCCTAATCTAACTTTATACATAATAAAAAACCCGTTTGTTAAAATCTTTAGAGTTCAGACGTTCTCGCTGGGAACATTACATAATATAGAATACATCATCATGAAAAATCTAAAAGAGAGATCTAAAGGGTGTCCCTTTTCTTCTTCTTTTGCGATTTGATTGATGAATTTCATCACTCCTATTACTTGCCAAACAAGGCACTTCACAAGAAGGATCTACTCTTGACATTGCATGAAATTCATCACTCCAATTACTTGTCAAACATGGCACTTCATAGTAAGGATCTATTCTTGATATCACCGTATCTTTCACCTATAATCAAATTATCGTTCTAGTGAGAAACCTATATTCAAACATATCAAATAAAACATTAACAAATAGTGTACTGAAAAAAAAAAAGTTAAAAAAAAAAAAAAAAAAAAAATTCTTACTTTGCATGCAATTGAACAGAACTTGAATGAAGCCCTTTGTTTATCTGTATAAAAATTGGATATATTCAATAGTTCATATCCACATACTTGACACTTGTAAGGTGCATTAGCCTGATATTCATTTGTTTTATTTCTTGTTTGAAGAAAAACTATTTTTTCATGGTTAACCATGTAATGGTGTATATTAGAGATATCTAGCAATCCACTTATATTGCTACTTCGAATTGCATTATGATGTGAAGCTTTGTGAACCTATAAAAAATAATAATATTTAGATTTATGACTACAACAATATGATATTATATATTTATATATATATTAAGAAAGTAACCATCATTATTGAAAAAAAAAAAAAAAAAAAATTTACTTGGAGAACTTTGTGTTTGTGACCTTCAGCATATGCTTATTTTTGCAACGTTCGTAAAATATTTTGTTCTTTTCGCAGTCTCTACAGAAGAAATTACAGAATGTATCTTTGAGACCGTGTTTGTCACAAGAACAAGGCTCGTAGAATTCAGAATTTAAGAAAGACGTTAGCCATTGTGGTGGAAACTTGGAATCCATATTGATGCTTTTGCGTTGAAACTATTAAATCAGACTCTCTTTTCTAATGCTAAAATAAAACACCTTAACAAAATAATCTCTCTAGCTTATTGTTTTTGTTAATGAAATAATTGTTCCCTCAGCCTAACTTGTATTTTATAATACAGGGGGGGGGGGGGGAAGCGAGTGACACTTTTATATATATATATATATTGTACATACACACAATCACACATCATCATTCCCTAAAATAAATAAATAAATATAAAACTATATATAAACACATCGTTTACGGTTGTCCCTATATTCCTAATTTGTTACATACCTTTTTATTTTTATTTTTAATTTTTACATTAGGTCGGTGAGAGATCAACCAACGACATCCATTCTATTATTTTGCTCTCCCATATATTTTTATACAAGAATATTTTTTTTAAGGAAAGAATATAGAAAGTTGTTCTTAAACCTTTTGTGAGTGAAGTGCATGTATCACAAAGGTCGACGCTATAGTCTAATCATAGGAGGTTGTTTGGCCAAGCAGATAAACAATCGCACCAAGTTTTACTTTGAATTGCCGAATCAACCTTTAAGGATGATGGTGTTTGCATGATTCTATAGTACTGTGAGATTATTCCTAAATTTACATATATATTTATTTTGTTATTGCTTATTTACATATTGCTAATTATTTGAGATATTTTTGTTGTACCAAACTTGTTTATTCATTATTATATTTCCAACATAAATATTATTAGAAAATGCTAGACAAGCAAGCTCATGGATTAATCATTGTGTTGAGATTATTCTTAGTTGAGAAAGAAAGAAAAAAGGCTCATGGGTTATTCATCTGTAATTCTATTATGTTGTTATAAGGGTTCCTTTTATAATAGAACCAAAGCTATAAATCTTACTATATATGTTTGTTACTATATTGTATCTATTAATACCACCTTAAAGGTAGATTGTGGAGTATTGTATTTCAAAGTTACCCAACATAGGTAGTCATGATAAATTTAATTTTATAGGGGATGCTACTGCATAGATGAACATGTATGCATTTAATTTGATTTGTTTCACTTGTTATATTTTGGTTAATGCTGACTACTTGCTTTATTTTGTAATGCATTAGGATTATGATTCTTAAGTGAAGAGAGACATCTTTCAAAATTTTCATTCAACCAACCCCTATTGGCGCATCTTCACATTTTGAATTATATGGGTCTAATTTTTATTCCAATCATGCATTGCTAATCGTGATAAGTTTGCATATGTAATGCATTTATTAATAGTTAAATAAAGGGACAGAAATCCCCCCCCCCCCCCCCTCCCACAAACTACTTAGAAGATGAAGATATTGGCTGAATTCTACTCAATTTCGTAGGTATATTGCTATATTCATAATATTTTTACATTGATTTATTTTCTCAATTTGTTTTAATGTATCAAGTTACGTGTTTGAGTTGTGGCTATTAAATTAATCTTTTGATTTAATTGTTATTAACTATGAACTGATAATTATTATTTTTATTGAGTAAATACTGTAAATTAAATTTAGGTATGAAAAAATAAATTAAAGTTTACATTTTATATTAAATTGTGTATAACCAATACATTAACATATAGTGATATATTTATTATGTAATTATTATTAATTGACATTTCTCAGATTAATTTTACTTTCAAATTTTCTTTTAATCTCAGTGTGAGTTTGGATAGTGGCAGGTTACATCTTTTGTGCGTCTGCGTTTTTTTCCCTAGGTCTCGTGCACTGTTCATGAGACCCACAAGTACGAAATCTGGCAAAATCAACTTTAAAACTGGATCCCATAGCACTATTCACATATTTAAAAATTATTTTGCTACAGTGTTTCAATTTTTAGTGTACTAAGCGGTATCCAAACAGACCCTCAATCCACCAAAAAACTTGGCTCTACCACTGGTTAAATATATATGGTGTGAGTACTATATATATATATATATATATATTTTATACAAGATAAAATTTTTACTCTATCCTAATCTAAGTGTATATGTGTGTGAAACCCTCTTCTGGAAACTTGAACCCCGACTTTTGCCCTCCACACCTCACATGCATTTATACTTAGTAGAGTGATCACTACACTAAAGGTGCACGCGGTGGTGTAGTATATTATCTAACTTCTTTTTGTACTTATCAAATATATATATATATATATATATATATATAGTAACTTCTTCTTTTTTTGTAATCTTTACTAAAAACAATTAATGGTATAGTTAATTTTAGTTTAATGTTCATTTTTATGTATTTAGAAACTATTATTGTGATTGCCTTTTGTATTTAACTATAACTTGTATTGCACAAGTTAACGACTAATTTTTAATATACGATGAAGTACAAATTATAGAGAACCCTAATAGAGTTTATATAGAGACTAACACATTTAGTATTAGGTACAGATAAGCTTTACAAGCTACAATTGGGCCTTTGGGCAAAAACAAAAATATTATAAACTTAAATTTATCTTTAACAATGACAAATGACATGCAAACAAGTACTTTAATACTTTATTGTTGGTTAATTTGCAATAATTCTTCCATATACCTTTATGTTTGGGATGCATGGAAGATGAGCTCTATTCCTATTGCATTTACTCTATTCCTATTCATTTACTCTCTCTCTCTCTCTCCCCAAAAAAAAAAAAAAAAAATGTGGCAAATAAGCTAAAAATAACCCTTATTTAAAAATGAATATTTATGTCATTTCATTTTTTTAAGGCTAAAATATTAATTCATCCCTAAAGTTTGCATGAAATTTATTATTGGTCTCCCTAAACTATTAAAAATATTATTTTTTTGCCTTTACATACGCTCTTGCAAATTATTATGTGCCTATCAAAATGTTTAGTTTGCACTAGTGACAGATCCAAGATTTTAATTCAAGGGTCAAGAAAGATCAAAATAAAAAGGTTGAAAGCAAATTAATTCAAAAAATGTTAATTAATATAAGTAAAACGTACTTAAGTAATTGAAAGGAAGTTACTTAACATAATATATATATATATATATAGTATATTTATAATATTCAGAGAGAGAGAGAGAGAGAGAGTTTTTTTTTTTTTTTTTTTTTAGCGTAGTGCTATTAGAGTTGATACCTATTATAATAACTAGCTTGTAACCTTATGTATATGAATGAATACACTTAAAGATATACACTAAAATGCATAATATAATTCAATATATATATATATATATATAATTTAAAGACTATTGATAGTCATTTTTATATTTTGTTAACTCTTTAAAAAATTTTGTAAGGATATTATTAGGTATAAAATGTAAATTATCCATATATTTTTTTAATTATTGTGAAGCACTTTTTTTTTACGATTCATTTATTCTAGATTCTTTGGTTTGTGTATTTAATAACTCACTTGGATGAATATTTAGGATGTGATCCCACATTTGATTATAAAATTAAGAAATAAAACTCTTTAAGAATAAATAATTTATGACACATTGCACAAAATTGGAACTCTAATTTGGAATTTTAATTTGAGTTTCTCTCAATTTCACCTATTATTATATATATAGATTGCTATCCTTAAGGCACTTTAAATTCTAAGATCATAAGTATATATAATATATTTTCAAAAAGCGAAAAACATAAATAAAAATAATCAATAAATAGTCATTATTAGATGAATTTTTTTTTGGAGAAAAATTATTAGATGAAGTTAAAAAGATTAAACTAAATCAAAGTAATTAAAAAAAAGTCATTTGATTACTTAAAATTATAATAAAAAATAAATTAACTTAAATGCATCAAAAGTACAATAATTCACTTGAAATATTTAAAATTTTCTATATATGTCATGATTTTTTTTTAAAAAAACGTAAGATGTTTTTATATTTTAAATTGACATAGAAGTATCATTGTTCATTTCAAACTATTCAAAAAGAGTGTTATTATCCTTTTTTTTTTTTTTTTTTCTATAAACATATAATATTGTAAAGAATAAAAAAATAAAACAATAGCAACAACAACGACAACGATGACAAATTAAATTTTACTATGGAATGTTTTAATCTCTCCAAGCAAGAGAAGCACTCAAAATTGCATGACTAAATTAAGATTCAAGTAATCTTTGCTTCTGTAATTGAATGACTAAAGATAATTTCATGATTTGAATTGGACGTATCTTAGAAAATGCACAAAATTTCAAAAGTTTTCCCTCACCAAGTTGTTTATGTGTCTATGGGATGACCACAACATTACAATATCATATAACCCAAAATTTCATATATCATTCATAATATATCATAAAATTTACACACAATTATTTCTGTGTACTTGTACTATATATATAACAAGTTTATATTTAATGCACATTCCATTATTCAATTAATAATTAAATATTTGATACATTTTAAAGTGCACCCTTAAGATGAAGTTGTTAACAAATATCTACAATATATATAAATTTGTGTTATGTATGTGAATCACATGTTATTTTGCATAATGTAACAAAACTACATCCTTTCCTCACAATGCAATTTTTCGAGTGTTTATCAATTTCTTTTTAATCTATAAATGCTTTGGACTTAATTTGCTCATTTTATTTATTATTTATATCCTATGGATTGTGTTTGTCATTGTGGGACTAATCTTTTGATGGTGGATAATTATAACAATGAGGGGGCTATTCAAATACAAATTCTCCTTTATAATGCGGGAGGAATATTCAAACCCTAATCTATATCTATATATATCTAAAAATTAAAGTGTAATTTTTATTGTTATTACGTTCTTGTTAAGCCACATCAACAACCATATCATTCACCATTTTTTAATATATTTTTTTTTTAGGTAAAAACCAATTTTTAACATTCTCTTACTTATTTTTAACTCATTTTTTTCTTATTAATTTCCTAACTTTTTGTTATATTTTCTCTAACTTTTATCATTTCTTTTACTTTTTCATCTTCCCACTACTATTTACGTACCTTAATATAACTTTTCCTTTATTTCTTTATTTTCCTTTATTTTTGGTTTTTTTTTATTCCCCTCATCTTACTATAAATTTACAACTCTCTTTCCCATTTTATGTATAGTTTTCCCGCACACAAAATGTTATTTCTCTCTCAAATTATTTTTTCTTCATTTTTTGTTAACTTTTTTTGTCTTGCATCTCTACTTTAGGTTAATGAATTTTTGTATTATTTGGAACTTTACTTTGGGTTGATGTGATTAATTTTTTCATTTTTAAGTTCTTATCTTTTTTATTCTTTTTCATTTCATAGATGTTATCATTGCACTATAAAGATAATACGTAAGCAAATATGAATATAATGTTATTTTATTACATAACATAAGTTGGTTAATTTGGTGTTTATTACTATATTTTTTATTTTACCTGTTTTTCTTCTCATATTATTTTCTATAAATTTCTTATTGTTCTCGCTCACATTCTCTCTTGAAAAAGTGGTTATTCTCTCTCTCTCTCTCTCTTGATTTTTTTATTTTTCTTGCAACTCTACTTTATATTGATGAATCATTGTGATTTTTGAATCTCTATTTTGGGTTCATACATTTGGTTTTTATTTTTTAGTTCCCCATCATAAGGAGTCTCTTTCTCTCTTTAATAAAATTTAGAGAATAAATTATACATATTCAACATACGTTTGATATAAGTTTTGATTATCATGATAATCTATTTTTAAAAAAATGAACAACTTGAATAATTTATTTAAATAAAAATTATACATGCATACGTTATAATTATTTTGCTTAAAAGTGTTAGGTTCTAAAAGTTTAAAACAATTAGCAAACCATGAGCACAAACTTGTCTATATATAGATTCCTAAGTCTATAGATATTTTTAGACAATGCTCAAGGTGCTGCAAGTTAGAATACAAGAATAAGGAAGCTGCAGGTTCAGGAATTCAAAACATGCCAAGTTTGACCGATCAAGATGTGTTTCTGCAAATTTTAATTTCGGCCTAACAACTCATTAAGCTCATTAAGTGATTAGGGTGTCAAGACTATTTCACATAGTATTTAAAAGAAACCCTAAGACACATGTTGTTATGACTTTGGAGGTGCTCTTTAGATCTAAAAAGGTACTATGTCTTCTCCTTCCTAGTCACTACCGGAATTCCATCTACACATTATTAGAATCGGTAGATCTGAAGTTACTGCAACAAGATCATACATAGCTAATAACTTAAATCTTAAAGTGGGATCTTAGAATCACAAACGTGGGTGTTTGTATTCAACAAATTTAGATAGAAAAGTTTGCGGATTCGGAGCTGCATGTAGTCATGTGAGTAAGTACTACAAGAGGTAGTTTTAGATTTAGGGGAAAATCTATTGTAAAACTTCCACTCTATTTAGTGAATTTGTTGTCTTAAGGATAGTTTAGGTTAAATTCTCTCCTAGTTTTTTTTACCTTGAAACTGAAAGGTTTCCTTAGTTTTTCTAGGTCATCATATTGCTTGTCTTCTTTACTTTTTCACATTAAGTGATATGATTGTATATGTTTAAACTAGATTTGAATAATAAACCTAAGAATCAACTTGGTTAATTTATTAAGTTAAACAATCTGAGTATACATGGGTCTAAACAAACCTAACAAAATGTATAATCAACCTCATTCAATTCATTTAAAAGTTACAATGTTAAAACAAATGAATAATTGCTCTAAAGATTACATTTGTATATTTATAGATTTTATATTTAGATAGACTTTCCCTTGAAATTTGTCATACCAAAGTAGACTGAAATGCTACGTTAATATGGTTCAACAAAAGTAGTGGCAGAGCCACACTCCCCCCCCCCCCCCCCCCCCCCCCAATTTTTAAAAAATTATTTTATACTATGTATATTATTTACATTTTAAAAAATGTAGCATGTAAAAATTGAAGTCGCCCCCTCCCCCCCCCCCCAACAAATTTTGAGTCATTTCAATGGTGCTCCTAAAAGAAAGAGAAATTATATTAAAATCATATTATTTAAGAGGTTTAACAAATTAAACTATGTAGAAAATGATAAATTTTTGTACATGTCAAATAGAAGAAATACATGACTTTTATATACTCATTAAATTTTAGAAGATGATAAATTCTCTTCGAAAATTAATTTGTATGTGTGTGTGTGTGTGTGTGTAGAGGTTTGTCTTAACTAATATATTAGCATCACAACTTGGCCCCCCCAAACCAAAATTTCTAACTCCGCCCCTGAACAAAAGCGTATGTAATAACAATATATGCTTTGCTTAAGATTTTAGATATTACAAATTTGAGTATATTTTTAAAAGAAATAAATTTGGATTTAGAATAGGTATTTTCAACCCAAACATGTCTTTTCCCATTATGTAAGTGCAAAAAAGTAAATTGAAGTGGACGAAAATGGTCGAATGGACCAAATTGGACCAAACGAAACAAAGTGGACAGAATGGAGAGAATAAGATCGAATGGACCAAACAAATAGGAACAAGGTGGACTGAATGGACCATATAGAACTAAAGTGGACTGAATAAGAACGAATGGACAAATTAGGACCATAGTGGACATAATGGATTAAATTCGACTGAATAAGACCAATGTGAATTGAATAGGACTGAAGTGGACAGAATGAACCAAATAGAACCAATGTGGACCAAATAGAACCAAAGTGGCCCGAATGACTCAAATAGAACTGAAATGGACAGAATGGACTGAATAGGACCAATGTGGACCGAATAGGACCAAATAGAATCAATGTGGATAGAATGCTTGAATAGAATTGAAATGGACAGAATGAAATGAATAGGACCAATGTGGACCGAATAGGAACAAATAGAATCAAAGTGGATAGAATTGACTGAATAGGACCAAAGTAGACCGAATAGAACCAAAGTGGACAGAATGGACCAAATAGGACCAAAGAGGATAGAATGGAAAGAATAGAACCAATGAGGACTGAATAAGACTTTTGAATATTTATCATTTTTATTGCATTTTTAGGGCTCATATTTCTAATGTCTAATGCCAATTCTTTGTATTTTTTTTTTTTTTTTTTAACTCAAAACTAAAGAGTTTAGCCAAAATATAATTAAAATTCATACTTTTCAACCCAAAAATTAAGGAAAAAAAAAATGAATTTTTGAGTGAAACTTGAAAAGGCAACCTTCAAAAAGAATAAATTTAAGGCCCAATTAGTCCAAAATGGACTGAAGTAGACCAAATTGGATCAAAGTAGACTTAATTGGACCAAATAGAAAATTCTTAATTTTAGGGAAAAAAAATTATCTTAAAAAAATTTTAGAAAAAAAGATTATATAATATATTATAATAAAATAATTACTTACTCCCACGCATTGCGTGAGTCTGCAACTATTTCTCCTAATAAAAGGGAACAAGTTGTCAACTGTGTGTATGTAGGGGAAGATATTCTAACACATATTCTAAAAAGATATTCTTCCCCTAAAAGGATAAAAGTATTTAGGGAAAGATATTCTAAAAAGATTCCGTCACCAACATTCTCTAAAATACGGCTTGTTTTCCTCCAAATTTTTTTGCAAGTCAACTCTATTTTGACACATATTAAGCAAGATAAGGAAAATTAAGCATAGTTTTTCAAGCCTTTTTAAAGATTGCAATCAAATATAGGAGAATCAGATAATTTTTCAAAAAAAAAGAAAATAAAATTGACTCTTATTTTCGGTAAATCTTAAGTGGTAGTGTTAAAAAAATATAGTGGACCTAGTAGTACTACCCTTTTTAAAAGGGTAAAATATAGATAAACGAAGAAAAGTACTAAAATAGATAAACGAATAAAAGGTACTAAAAAAGGTAAACGAAAATAGCCGAAAGGTACTATAAAAGAAAAGGCCGCAGCAATAGTGAAATTAGGGCAAAGTTTGGAATTATTTATTAAAACCCATTCTTTCTTCCATGACACAGAAACCCAGTTGCTCAAAACAACAAAAAAGAAGTTGAGATGGCCCTTTTATTCCCAATGAATTTAGCAAAATTTGCTTCTTTTCTTATCACTTTATTTGTTATTTTGGTAGCAGGAGATTGTATTCGTGTTATTTGTAGAATTTCACCATGTCCTAAAACAAATCCGCCCTTGCCTATTGAAACTGTTTTCCAGCTACCCTCTTCATTACCCATTTGGCCATCAGGTACCTCTCAATGTGATCTTTATTAGGTTATTGTTAATTTTCATTATTATTATTATAATATTGATTCTGTTAACTGACTTCAAAATTTTTGGACTAAAATTAAAAAAGCGAGTTAAACTCACAATTAGTTTCAAAATTTGTTGGAACAGTCAAAGATGTGTAATTTTTTATAAGCGTGGAAAACATATGTAATTTTTTTATTAAATTGTTTTGGTGTCCTATGCTACTACAGGAACAGGATTTGCAACTGCATCTGTGAGTCTGGGAGATTTACGAGTGTCTGAAGCAACAGAGTTCGGCGTAGTATGGAGGACTCGTTCGGGTGGTCCAGACAACCTTGGAGCAACATTCTTTGAACCTTCAACAGTTGATATAGCACAAGGATACGCTGTGCTAGGTTACCATAGCCAACCCAACAACAAGCGTTTCAGTGGACGAAGTGTTGTAGCCTACGATGACCTAAATGGAAATATAAAGGCTCCGGTGGATTACATTAGTCTGTGGAACAGCTTGTCATTCGAAATCGATCAAGATGGAATTGGTTTTATCTGGTTGCCAAAATGCCCAGATGGTTACAAAGCCTTAGGCCATGTTGTCACAAAGTCAACTCAGAAGCCATCCCCAGATAAAATTAGGTGTGTTAAAGCTGAGCTCACCGAGCAATGTGAGCATTACAAGTGGATTTGGGGTGCTGAAGGTTTCAATGTTTATACTACAAGGCCTAGCAATAGAGGGACCCAAGCAATGGGAGTTCATTTGGGTTCATTTGTTGCCCAAGTTGGTGGGGTTATGTCTGACATAGCTTGCTTGAAGAATACCAAATCTGATTTATCTGCTATGCCTACTCTAAACCAACTTAAGCCATTAATTGATGCCTACGCTCCATGGGTGTTCTTTCATCCTGATGAAAAATATCGGCCTGCTACAGTGGAATGGTTTTTTGAGAATGGGGGACTATTATATAAGAAAGGGGACGAGGCAAATCCTGTTACGATTTTGCCCGACGGCTCAAACCTTCCTCAAGGTGGTTCAGATGATAATGCCTATTGGTTGGATGTACCACCTGACTTAGACGCTAGAGACAAGCTTGAGAGAGGAGATTTAGCAAAAGCTAAGGTTTATGTGCATGTAAAGCCCATGTCTGGTGCTACATTCACTGACATAGTTATATGGATGTATTATCCATTTAATGGCCCTGCCACGATAAAGTTTAGAGTTTTCAATATTAAATTTGATCACCTAGGTGAACATACTGGTGATTGGGAGCATGTGACCTTGAGAGTCAACAATTTCAATGGAGAGCTACGGAGTATCTATTTGTCTGAACATAGTGGGGGTACATGGGTGGATGCTACAGATATCGAGTTTCAAGATCGTAACAAGGCTGCTGTGTATGCATCAAAGCATGGACATGCATTTTATTCAAAGCCTGGACTTGTTTTGGATGGGAGTGATGGAATTGGATTAAGGAATGATTGTGAAAAGGCTGATTTGTACTTGGATACTGGATTTTTTTATACACTACTGTCAGCCGAGTATTTGGGCACAGCAGTTGTTGAGCCACCTTGGATCAACTATAGTAGAAAATGGGGTCCACGAGCTGCTATTTATATTCAGGATGAGTTTGATAAGATTATGAAAAGACTACCTAAGTTTCTTAGAGGTCCTTTCAGGAATGTTTTCTACAAATTACCAATTAAAATACTGGAGGAGGAAGGGCCCACATCGATCAAGACCAAGAGCAGTTGGTATGGAGATGAAATTTGATAGTCTATATTTGTTATGACTTTCATTTTTTTTTTTTTAATGCAACTGTAGGGCCAATAAATTAAATTCTAGCACTTTTTTTTTTCAACAGTTGGCTAATAAATTAAATAATGGCAAACGATGTAAGTCAGAGTCTATTTATAAACATTTGTATATAAATGAGATGAAACCTTTAAGTGAATATTCAAGTGTCAACATAGTATGGCATAATTTATCTTATATATCAATTATATAATAAAGTGTGAGACATCACAGAACCAATTTTGAAAGTTGTTCCCATTTCCTGTGTGTATGTTGTAAAAATTTACATTCCTTCTCAAAAAAAGAAACGTGGGTAGTCCCACATCGCTTAAAAGTGAGTTCAAAATCGGATATAAAGCCTTCATACACCTTACAAGAGTTACCGGCTTTTGTAAGGGGAAAGTTGTGTGATATTATGCTTTTGTTCCCGTTACAATAAACCCCTTCTTTTGCTTTCATTATGTGATGTATTAAATTGCTAATAAAGAATAAAAAAACCAAAGAGTTGGTTAATCATATCTAACTTTTCTAATGGCAAAGATTGAATTCAGTCTTCTAGTGTACTAGACACGTTTATATAAATAAAACATTTAAAGCAAAACTATGAGGTCATTGATGGGTATGTAAATTTGCCGAAAGGTTTTTTTTTTTTTTTCCCCAATGAATTAATCTTTAATAACACCAAAAAAAACCCTTAATGGATCAGAATATACCAGAAGCTAGAAGGGAAAAAAAAAAAAAATATATATATATATATATATATATATATATATATAGGAGAAATTCTACGTTTACAACAATTTCACAATTAGGAGCGGAATTAGGATTTTATGAATGGGTGGGGTAGGGGGGAGGGGGGATTATAACAAGTACAAAACAGAGTCATATAAGAAATATGAAGAGTTTGGGGAGCTAACAACATTTCTTTTGTAAATATTTGGTATATTTAGGGATAAAAGTCTAATATTTGAGAAGTTAGGGGGGGAGGGGGGGACTAACATCTTAACATATAGTGGTGTATTTATTATGTTATTATTATTGATTAACATTTCTCAGATTAATTTTACTTTCCAGTTTGTCTTTTCATCTTGTCCCACCTCACCTAAAATCATGGCTTTGCCACTAGTTAAACATATATGGGGCAATATATACCTTAAGTTCTTTTTGTAATCTTTACTAAAAAATTAACTATCACATACATCGACTAATTTTGATATATGATGAAGTACACATTATAGAGAATCCTATTAGGGTATATAGAGACTAGCACATCTAGTGTTAGGTATATATAGATGAGCTTTACACTACAATTGAGCCTTTTGGGCCAATACATAAAATATTACAAACCCAAATTTATCTCTAACAAATGACATGCACACTTTTACTCTAATACTTATTGTCAGTTCATTTGCAATAATTCTTCCATAAAAAATAAGCTATACCCATGTTTCATTTGTTCTCTCTCTCTCACACTCTCTCTCCAAAAAAAAAAGTGCACAAATAAGTGGTATAAAAAACTCATTTAAAAATGTTAATTTTATCCCTAAAATTTGCATGAAAATCATTTTTGGTCTCTCTAAATTATTAAAAATGTTATATTTTATGACTTTCCATACATTCTTGGTAATTATTATGTGTCTATAAGAATGTTCAGTTTGCACCCACGATGGATCCAGGATTTTAGTTCAAGGTCCAAGAAAGGTCAAAATAAAGAGGTTGAAAACATATTAATATAAAAAAAAAAAAAATTCATTAATATAAGTAAAACGTACTTAATTAATTAAAAGAAGTTACTTAAACATATAAAATATACTTGATATCATGAGTAAATGTTTATTCATCGAAGCATCAATGTTTATTTATAACTATTCAAAAACAGATTTATTAACCATTTTTTTTTAAAGAATATAATATTGTAAAACAATAGCAACAACAAATTCAGACTCCATTTGGGAGCTAATGAAAGTTTCACCTTATTTTAGTTTTTAATTTCTTTTTTGTACTATTCATGGGTCATATTATGCTATTCATCTAACTTTTAACCTTTTTTTTTTTTTTTTTACACTTTCAGCAAAAAAATTTCAATTTCAGCTAAATAAGCTGTTCCCAAACAGACTCTCAATTTAACACTGAAATGTTTTGATCTTGAAAGCTCAAAAATGTGTTGAAAACACAAGAGCAATTTAGACCCCCCCAATTAAACTTACGGGTCGATAGATTTTACACTAACTTAAAACTAAGTGCGGAATAGTGTAAAAGCGAGCGGATAAACAAAAAGCTACTCTAATCCATAAACTAAGCAACACAGCAGTATAATGGAATAAACAAGAGTAGGGAAGAAGGATGCAAACACAGAAAACACCGAGACTTGTTCTCGAAGAGGAAACCGAAGAACTCGGCGAAAAACCTCTCCGCCGCCCTCCAAGCGGAAATCGATCCACTAGACAATCAGTTGGGATACATGGGTTAGCAAGAGACCCTCCAAGCCTAATCTACCCGATGTACCTAAGCCCTCCAAGCTCCTACTCCAACAAGGCTTCTCGGAATTGTGTCTTGTCTAGTACCCCGGATCCCGCAACAAGCTCCATGTTGCATCTGCCATTCCAGGCTTCTTCCAATGCTTCCCAGCAGCACCAAAACGTCACACAGCACTCTCAAAGGGTGTGGTAAGTGTTTGGGCTATCAACCTCTCAATGGTGTGGAAATGGAGAGGGAAGAGTTGAGGAGATACCACAAGCAAGTGTATAGAGAAAGGTGGGGATGACAATCTCTAATTCTCAATGTGTTTGGCTAGGGTTTTTCTCTCTGAAGCATCTCTCAACATTTGTGGGTAATGAGGGTATAAATAGGATAGGCACAGAAAGTGTGAGTCACTCAGTACAGGCTGGCAGAACAGGTTGCCTCACGGGTGTCTCGCGGGAAGGCCTTACCCGCGAGATACTCACGAGACACAACTGTCTCCACCTGGCCTGACTCTTCGCATTCCAGCATGTGCAGGGCACATGTTTCACTTCGCGGAAAGCTAGGTCGCGACATACCCGCGAGAATCCTTCAGCCTCCAAATGTTTGAGTCTTCACACTCTCTCTCTATCACACAACCCTTACAACAAATCCCACAATAAATATAGGGTATAAACGATTGATAATAATTACAATAAAATTTGGCACGGAATAAAAGCCAACAAAATATATAGTTGTAAATAACAACTTTACAATCTCCCCATTTGGCTATTCCGTGACAAAACCCCTTAAACAGACTCTAGACTTAAACGTGAGTTTGGGAACAAAGGCAACACTCACTCACACCTAATTCTAGATTCTGATAAGCTCTTGAACATATGAACAAGTAACTCCTGAAACACAATAACACAATAATATCATTGTATGCAGAAAACTTGAAATGCATATGGAGCAAATATAATGTGATCAAGCAAAAAGGAATAAAAACAATAGATCATGGCAAGATCAAACAAGCAATCACTATGCTCATTCACACAGGGAATGAACATCCGGACAAGCAAGATGATAAACTTATTTGACGAGTATCATTTGCAAATCCAACACTCAACCAATGTAAAATACACGAAGTATTTGCATCTAGGAAAAATCCTACTAGGGCACAAGAGTGTTCATCACTCAACCAATGCATAGAACGTATATGCATCTAGGAACAATCCTACAAGGGCACAAGAGTGATGTACTGAAGTAAAATGTGAGACATTAAACATCAAGTACACAAGCATAAAGGCTGCATAAGCAAGGTACTGCATATGCATGGCACAAACCATAAAAGCCTACAAACATGCAAGGAAACAAACCCTTAAAGCTTACAAAAGCAACATGGGTACAAACAAGATTTGCTACAAAGCATAGAGAAAAACACAAAAGAACTACTGAAATTATACTGAAATAAAAACAGAGTATCAAAGCTTTAAACCAAAAGCAGTAGAGAAGTTTAAACATAAAGCAGTTATAAAAACCAAAAGAAACTGAATTAAACCGTCTGTAAAACCAATAACCAATGGTACTATGTTTCTAAGCTATGCTCCCCCTAACGCTGTGCAAGCTCTTCTTCAGCTCCCCCTCAAAATTTTCTCCCCCTTTTTGACCGGAATGGCTGAAGGGCTAGAACTGGTCGGAGTCTGAGTCTGATCCATGACCGGAGGACAAGTTCTGAATCTGTGATGATAACTCGGTGATCTGTCCTTGGAGGTATGCGAACTAGTCCGCTGTGTACTGCACATGGGAGTCAAGCACTATAGACATCTGATCCATTTTAGCTAGTAACTGATCGAGTTTGCTGAAACCTTGTGTTGGAGTAGAAGACGATGGTTGTGCTGAAGTCTCTGAAGCAGAAGTGAACTTGTCAATCTCCTCCTCTGTATCTCCACCCTCATCTTGCGCAACATGAGGCTGTGGGATGGTATGCACACCAGTCTTGGAGCCTCTAATATGGGCTGTGCTCCTAGTCAGTGTATTAGCACCAATGGGATAGCCTTTCTGAACTATAGTAAGACCACTTGAAAATTTCAGCTTCGTCTTAGCGATGAATCCCATGATCAGTGAAGGAAAAGGCATTATGGTTCTTGAATTCTGTTTCCTAATGCTTTTTTTCAGAATGTGGAAGATGTGGCTGCAAATATCAATCTCCTTGTGAGTGAAAAGATCATAGAGAAACCTCGTCCTTGGAGCTGATAGTGTGGTGAGGTTGGTGACCGGATACAGGTTATGAATCATCACATAACTCAATGTTCTCATTTCTGGAGAAAACTTGAGTGTATCCATTGAGGATTTCGTTGGAACCCTTCCAAGAGTCGTTATCATTTCCTTGATAGAACCCAATCTTTCATCATATTGAACTGACATTGGCTGAGAGGGAGGACTTATCTCCAACAAGTCTTGAATACTGTCCCTTGTGATTACGAATTCCTTGTGCCTCACCCAGCAAATGATCTTGTCATCTTCCACATCAGCATTTGAGAAAAACTCTCTAATAATTTCTGAGTACACAGTCCCAACTGGATTCAACAACTTGGTCCAAGTTCTCTCTTTGAACGCATCCGAAATGATTGTGTGCTCAAGTGCCTCTAATTGAACTACCCGTTCCATGATGATCGTCTTGTCCTTGTAGCAGTCATTATACTTAATATCAGCTTCAGCAGACTTGAAGTGATCAAAATCAGTACGTGCTCGCTTTAAGGACGATTTCTTCTTAGCTGCATGCTTGGTGGGAGACATCTGCAAAAGTGCACAGGACAGATGGAAAACAAGTGCACAAAACATAACACAAAACTTGATTAGATTCAAGTTAGTTCCTAAAACAAATGAAATACCTTAAAAACAGAGCATAGTTAACTTTGAGCAACATGCTTAAACAAACAAACCTATAAAGCATAAACACAATGCATGAAAATAAGAGACTGTGCATGTGTGTGTGTCTGTGTGCATGTGCTGATGTGTGTGTGCGGGACGAGATGCATGAGGGGTGCCTAAGTGTGCCTAGATGTGTGCCAAGAGTGTGCAACATGAGCAAAGTGTATGAAACAAGAGATCAATGACCAAACCAAGTAAAATAAGGTCAAACAAGTGAAAGTCCATAACTTGAAATCACTTGATTCCAATTAGGCACAAAAATGTCACTCGGACATTTTGTCAAACACCTAGCATGCACAAATTTACTTTAAGCATGAACAATGCATGAACATGGGAAAATCTACCCTCAATACATGTTAAAATGCCACAAGGGGCCAACACAGATGCAGAAACAACAAATGGGACACAGTCCAATCAAAAGATTTGACAAAAATTCACCCAATGTAGAAAACCAACCCAAATTTTCGAAAATCCCCAATTATCAAAAACCCTAACAAAAATTCTGCATAATCTAAGAAAAAACTTAAAAAGAATTGTTTATAAAACATACCTTGAAGAGGAAAATGCAGAAAAGATGCTTGGATTGAAAGGGTTTGAATGGAATAGTGATTTGGGTTGAAAAGGGTTCGAGAAAGGTTGAGCGAGGGAAGTTTTTGTGATTTGAAAAACTGTCACATCAGCAATATAAAACTGAAAACACGCGTTTTTCGCGGGTTAGGGAGTAGCGAAACAGTCGCGGGACAGTCGCGAGAATGGCCACTGAAGCACAAAAATTTCGCGAGAAGCACTAGGTCGCAAGACAGTCGCGGTAACTTCTGTCTGAATTTTGAAAAATCCAATTTTTAGCCAAACAGCATTTCGCGAGAAGCTGTTGGTCGCAAGACAGTCGCGATACAGTCGCGAGAGTTTCTGTGTGACATGATGAAAAAATTATTTCCCTCAATCCCTTTTCGCGGGAAGCTCTAAGTCACGAGCTTCTCGCGAAACAACCCCTGAACCAGTTTTTGAAGAAACACACAAAAATGCATTTTGAACAAAAACAAAAGACAAGAAAGTGTAAAATCACTTTCAAAAACAAATGAAACACTCAAAAATCTTTTTGGGTTTGATCAACAAGTTCTTGAGTATACACATCACATTTGAACATATACAATCATACAAATGAGATAGGCATTGATTGAATCAAAGTCTTGTGTGTTTGTGTGTGAGTATCAAATGTGGAATAGTCTTTAGACCAGAGCGAATCTTCAATGATCAATTCAATCGAGTCATACACAACTGATACGAAATCAAGTGGACTATCTCTATTATAGAAATGAGTATATATGACCTCCCACACATTGAGTACATAACTTAGAAGCTTTTCATTTGGCTTCTACAAAAGGCATAACAATTGGTCCATTTTATTTTGTTTGGACAAAAACATCTCATTTTGAGATTGGTGCTTGAAATTTATGATATTTCAACATTGATTATTAGCCTTTGGCTTTTTGAGCACCATACAAAACACATTAAAAAGAGTCGCTTTCCCTTTTTCCTAGTCGAATACTAGTGTGTGCGACAGGCTTTTGCAGCTCAATATCTCTTTTCATTTGGAGATTTACATTTGGTGAGCTCTTGTTGCAAAAACATAAAAATAAAGTGGGAAGAGATATAGACACAAGTCTATGCAAGTATCAAGACCAACAAGACCATTGACCAATCATTCATGATAAGCTTGAAGATCTATTTACAACAGTCCCACATAGTGTTCAAGATTTCTCCCACATAGAAATGAGTGCATACATAACAAGCCAAGATCGTAAATGCACTACGCCATTAGTACAAAGGTACTAGGCCAAACTCACATGTGACATACACAAAACAAGTGATCAAACTTTTGAGATTTTTCAATTTTTATGGGTTTTTGAATTTTTGAACACACCCAAAAACAGAACAAGAAAAGTAGGATCAACAAAGACAGCTGGTACAAACCAACTAGATAAAAGAACAACAGTAAAATGAAAACAATGCATGATATAATGCAACAGCAAAAGTCCCTAAACATTGGAAGAATTTATGCATGGACATGTTATAATGCTTATGCATGAGTACCCCTCTTCACCCACACGTCACGTGCGTTTGGGGTGATATCCTTGACGGATTGGGTACGAGAGTTTGGACTTTCAAACCTCCTGGTGAAACTCTCCAAGCAGGTGGTGAAGGCGCCGATCATCTTCATCACGTCTGTCATTCCGGGATCCCGGTTTTGGCTTCTTGATTGCTCGCCACCCCAAGATCTCATGTCATTTCTCCTTCCTCGTGATCGAGGAACGCTTGCATTGTTGTCTGCTCTCAGCTTTTGACAGTTAGGTCTAGTGTGTCCTTGCAATCCGCAATAGTGACACACATAATCTGTCCTAGGACCCCATTGTGATCTTGGGAGAGATCTTCCTCTGGTTTCATGTTTGACTACAGATTGATTTCGGGGCTTATTCACCATTCGTTGCTCAACCACATTCTTCTTCTTTACATCCTTAACTTTCTCAAGAATGGGCTCTTTTACAACTGTATCCTTGGTCTTCACGAACTTCACTTCTTTGGTGACTTTGGCTGATGAGCTGCTCCCTTCAGTATACCCCAACCCGGACTTGTCTGAGGAAGGTTTTTGAGATGAGATAACATCATCTAACTTCTGAGAGGAGACTCTCTCTATCTTGGCATGAACTTGCACTACCTCTTGCTCAAGAAACCTCACCTTCGTATAGGCTTCAGACAACTCGCCATTAAGTGTCTCAATCTCACACTTAGCCTCCTTGTATCTGACCAGCAGGCTTCTGTAATCTTCCTCAGCTCTCTTCATTTTCTTGACAGCCGCCTTTGCCACCTTTGTGTATTCACCTGATTTCTCAAGAAGTAAGGCATAATTTTCTTGAAGATTAGCTGTATTCTCTTCCTCTTCAGAATCTGATTCTTCCACAATTTCAATAGACTCTGAATCAGAATGGTCACCAAGCTCCTTCACAAGTGCACCCAAATCATCCGAGGAATCCACATGAGCAATGGTTATGAAGGCGGAGTAGTTTCCATCTCTGTCACAGCTCTCTTCCGAGTCAGAATCAGAAGAATCTGAATCACTGAGCGTTATGGCATAAGCCTTGCCTTTTCCCCCTCAGAAAATTTGGACACTCCTTCTTTAGATGTCCATGGCCATTGCACTCATAGCACACAATGTCTGAAGGAGGTTGAAAATCCTTCCCATCTTTCCTCTTAAACTCTTTCCTATCACCTCTTGAAGATGAAAACTTCCCTTTGTTGAAAGGTTTCCCACTGTTCTTCATCTTCAGAAATTTGCGGAAGTTTTTCGCAAGAAATGCTACTTCCTTCTCCACTCCATCTTCTTCGGAGGAATCATCCATTCTTTCGGTGATGGTTTTAAGAGCAAGCGATTTACTCATCTTATGGGAAGGTAGTCCCAGCTCATATGTTTGGAGAGACCCAATTAGTTCTTGGATTTTGATCTCATCCAAGTCTTTACTCTCTTTTATGGCTATAACTTTTGCTCTAAAACTTTCAGGCAAGAACCTCAATATTTTTCTCACCACCTTAGTATCTTCAATCTTCTCCCCAAGATTGAGTTTAGCAATTACAATTTCATTGAGCTTCCCATAGAATGAATCAAACGGTTCATCATAACCCATCTTGAGCTCTTCAAATTTGGTGGTAAGCATCTGAAGTTTTGTGTCCTTAACTTTCTTTGTACCCTCATAGGTAGTCTCCAAAATCTCCCAAGCTCCTTTGGCTACTGTCATATGAGAAATCCTGTGGAATTCATCAGGAGACACAGCACAAAAAATAGCATTTAAAGCTTTACTATTAGCATTGGCTGCTGCGAGAGCTGCCTTATCCCAAGTGGACTTAGGATCCTCCGGCTTAGTCCAACCTATCTCAACCGCATCCCAAACGGTATCTTCTATAGAGCATAAAAATGCTCTCATTCTGAACTTCCAGAAAGCATAGTTGTTCCCATCAAAAAATGGTGGAACAGTGAGCGATTGAGACCGGTCCATCTCAAAAAGGGTCAAGGATCACACTCAGGTATTTAAACCACAGCGAGTGTACCCGCTCTGATACCAATTGAAAGCTCAAAAATGTGTTGAAAACACAAAAGCAATTTAGACCCCCCAATTAAACTTACGGCTCGATAGATTTTACACTAACTTAAGACTAAGTGCGGAATAGTGTAAAAGCGAGCGGATAAACAAAAAGCTACTCTAATCCATAAACTAAGCAACACAGCAGTATAATGGAATAAACAAGAGTAAGGAAGAAGGATGCAAACACAGAAAACACCGAGACTTGTTCTTGAAGAGGAAACCGTAGAACTCGGCGAAAAACCTCTCCGCCACCCTCCAAGCGGAAATCGATCCACTAGACAATCAGTTGGGATACATGGGTTAGCAAGAGACCTTCCAAGCCTAATCTACCCGATGTACCTAAGCCCTCCAAGCTCCTACTCCAACAAGGCTTCTCGGAACCGTGTCTTATCTAGCACCCCGGATCCCGCAACAAGCTCCATGTTGCATCTGCCATTCCAGGCTTCTTCCAATGCTTCCCAGCAGCACCAAAACGTCACACAGCACTCTCAAAGGGTGTGGTAAGTGTTTGGGCTATCAACCTCTCAATGGTGTGGAAATGGAGAGGGAAGAGTTGAGGAGATACCACAAGCAAGTGTATAGAGAAAGGTGGGGATGACAATCTCTAATTCTCAATGTGTTTGGCTAGGGTTTTTCTCTCTGAAGCATCTCTCAACATTTATGGGTAATGAGGGTATAAATAGGATAGGCACAGAAAGTGTGAGTCACTCAGTACAGGCTGGCAGAACGGGTTGCCTCGTTGGTGTCTCGCGGGAAGGCCTTACCCGCGAGATACTCGCGAGACACAGCTGTCTCCACCTAGCCTGACTCTTCGCATTCCAGCATGTGCAGGGCACATGTTTCACTTCGCGGGAAGCTAGGTCGCGACATACCCGCGAGAATCCTTCAGCCTCCAAATGCTTGAGTCTTCACACTCTCTCTCTATCATACAACCCTTACAACAAATCCCACAATAAATACAGGGTATAAACGATTTATAATAATTACAATCAAATTTGGCATGGAATAAAAGCCAACAAAATACATAGTTATAAATAACAACTTTACAGATCTCACCAAGCAAAAGAAGCACTCAAAATTGCAAGACATGCACCCTATGATAGGGTGTCCTTCAAATTTAGGTAATCTTCGCTTCTGTGATTGAATGATAAATGAATTGGACACATCTTAGAAAAGGCACAAAAATTTAGATGTTTTACCTTGCCAAGTTGTTTAAGTGTCTATGGGATGACCACAACATTATGATATTATGTAGCCCAACATTTCATATTTTTTTATAATATATCACAAAATTTACACAATTATTTACGTGTACACATACTATATATATATATATATATATATATATATATATATAACATGGACAAAACTTAAGTTTTGCTCATATAACGAGTGTGTATTTTAATGCACACTCCATTATTACGATTAATAATTACATACTTGATAATTCATACATTTTAAATTGCACCCTTAAAATGTAGTTGTTAACAAATATCTAGAATATATATAAAATTTGTGTTAGTATGTGAATCACATGTAATTTTGCATAATGTAACAAAACTATTCACAATGCAAATTTTCATGTGTTTATCAATTTCCTTTTAATCCATAAATGCTTTGGACTTATTTTGGCTCATTTCATTTATTGTTTATAACTTATGGATTATATTTGTGATGAGACTAATTTTTGAAGGGTCATGTTAACGGGTGCTCTTAGGGCAATGGTTAATACCTTCTCAAAAAAAAAAAAAGGGCAATGGTTAATAATCCATTTTAGGAAAGTTTTGACACCACTTCTATGGGAAATGGAAAATGCTGTCAAAACATTAATTACTTTTTTTTTTCTTTTCCTATAAAAACTTTCTTTAAATGTATTATTAACCATTGCCCTAACAGTATTCGTTAGCATTTCTCATTTTTGAATGGTTGATAATTACAACAATGAGGGGGGAATATTCAAATACCAATTCTCCTTTATAATGTGGGAGGAATATTCAAACCCCAACCCACCTATTAAAGGAAAACAAGTTGTCAAATATGTGTTTAGCATTTATTTAGCTAAACGAAAAAAGAGCAAATGATATGCTATAAGGGTAAAAGTATTTAGGGGAAGATATTCTAAAAAGATACGGTAGCCAACCTTCTCTAAAATATGGGTTACTTTTTCAGATGTTTTTTCCTAAAATTTTATGAAAATCAATTCTATTTTGTCTCAGGCTAACCTAAATAAGAAAGTTAAGAATAGTTTTCTAACTCTTTTTTAAGGTGGCTATCAATTATAGAAAAATGTTGTGAAAATCTTAGGTACATAGTAGTGCTGTGAAAATATTGTGAACGTAGTAGAACAAATATTAAAATATAAATATACCAAAAAAAAGTAGTAAATAAAAAGGTACTTAAAAAAGGTAATCAAAAATAGGCGAAGGGAAACTATAAAAGAAAGGCCCCAACAAAAGTGAAATTGAGGAAAAATTTGGGAATTTTTTATTCAAACCCAATCTTTCTTCCATGGCACAGAAACCTAGTAGTTGATCAAAAAAATAAAAAAGAAGTTCAAATGGCCCTCTTATTCCGAATGAATTTAGAAATATTTGCATCTTTTGTAATCACATTATTGGTTATTGTGGTAGCTGGAGATTGTATTCATGTTATTTGTAGAATGTCACCATGTCCTAAAGCAAATCCACCCTTGCCCGTTGAAACCGTTTTTAAGCTACCCGATCCATTACCAATTTGGCCATCTGGTATATATCTCTCAATATGATCTTTAGTGTGTGTCTGGCATGAATTATTTTTGTCAACTTTTTTACTATTTAGCTTATTTTTGCTACTATTCATGGCTCTCACTGCACTTTTTGGTATTATTCATGAGTTTCACTGTACTATTTCAGCTAACTTTTACCTTTATCAACAGTACTTTCAGCAAAAAGTTTTCAATTTCAGTTAAATAAGCAGATCCCAAACGGACACTTATTATATTATCGTTAATTTTCATTATCGTCGTTATTATTATTATTATTATTATTATTATTATTATTATATTGCTTCCGTTAACCATTTTCAAAATTTTGAGACTAAAATTTGATTGGTATTGTATATTCTTTAAGGCCGTGTTTATTACACACTAAAATTGTAAGTCTAACTCACTGTTTCAAAATTAAACTAACAATTTTAACGCATTATTTAACGCTTGCATGTAAACACACGCTAGTGTGTAATAAGTCTAACCCTATATCCCTTTTTTTGGAACCCTATATATTGTATATAACATCAATAGTAAGTCTTAGTGCACATTTGGATAGCGTGTTTTGTGCTATCATGCGTCTGCGTTTCCTTTTCCAGTGAGTCCCGTGCACTATTCACGGGACCTGCAAGTACCTTTTTCCTTTAAAACAACTTCAAAACTGGGTCCCATGGCACTATTCACACATTTAAAAATTATTTTGTTACGGTGTTTCAGTTTTTAGTTTTCAGCAATAAGCGGTATCCAAACACACCCTTAGTCTTAAAATTGTTAGAACAGTTAAAGATGTCAACGTTTTAGTAAGTGTGGGCAACATGTGTAATTTTTATTAATTTTTTTGGTGTTCTATGTTACAACAGGAAGAGGATTTGCAACTAGGTTTCTGAGTCTGGGAGATTTAATAGTGTCAGAAGCAACAGATTTCAAAGTAGTTTGGAGGATAGCTTAGGTGGTCCAGACAACCTTGGAGTAACATTCTTTGAACCCTTAACAACTGATGATACAGTACAAGGATACAAGGTGCTAGGTTACTATAGCCAACCCAACAACAAGCCCTTCACTGGATGATCTGTACTAGCCTTCGATAGGTACTTGTGCGCACCCAAAACTGAAACCCGTTAGGCTGGGCCTCACTTGGGCTCACAACTTACTCGTATAGTGGGTTTGGATTTCCTACACTGGGTCGTTCTTAACGCTAAGGCTCAATGGAATCACTTTCCTCTCTTCGGGGGTCTGAACCACCTCCTCACTCTGCTTTCTCTCTGTTTACACTCTCCTTTCCGTCAATTCTCCAACCCTTGTCTTCTCAAAACTTCTTGTATTTATAGTCCATAGATTAGTGGAGAGGTCATAATTACTTGCCAGTAAGTGCAACCGGCAATCCAGTATTATCGATCGTAAGTGGGTGGTTAGGTGGGCGTGGGAAGCGGAGAGGGTGGCGTTGGAACTTGGTTCCCACCTCCACGATAGTTCTCGGCAGCGGTGCCTCTCCGAGGCACGGCCGGGTAGGTACAGGGCGGGGCGTCCCGAGAGTCATATATCTATCACTGCTCGGGGAGGTGTTTGCCGAGAAATGATGAAGAGGCAAAGCTTGGGCCTGCAGCATGCGTGGCCCGGGGGTGGGCCGCTAGGTAGAGGGAGACCGGCCTCATGGGCCATACACCCAGGCCAGGGTCCAAGGCCCACTATGGGCCATGGTGCGGGGGCCGTACAGTACTTATGTGGAAATATAAAGGCTCCGGTGGATTACAATTATGTGTGGAGCAGCATGTATTCATCAAATATCGATCAAGATGGGTTTGGCTAGATCTGGTGGCTAAAATGCCAAGATGGTTACAAAGCCTTAGGGCTTGTTGTCACAAATGCAACTCAGAAGCCATCCTTAGATAAAATAAGTTGTGTTAAAGCTGAGCTCACTGAGCAATGTGAGAATTTCAACTGGATTTGGGGTGCTGAAGGTATCAATATTTATACTATACAAGGCCCAGCACTAGAGGGACCTAAGTTATGGGAGTTCATTTGGGTTCATTTGTAGCCCAAGTTGGTGGGGTTATGTCTAATATAGCTTGCTTGAAGAATACCAATTCTGATTATCTTCTATGCCTACTCTAGAACAAATTGAGCCAATAATTAAAGCCTACTCTCCATGGGCGTACTTTCATCCTGATGAAAAATACCTGCCTGCTTCAGTGGAGTGGTTTTTTGAGAATGGAGGACTATTATATAAGAGAGGGGACGAGGGAAATCCTGTTCCAATTACGCCCAACGGCTCAAACCTTCCTCAAGGTGGTTCAGATGATGGTGCCTATTGGTTGAACGAACCAGATGACTTTGATGCCAGAGACAGGGTCGAGAGAGGAGATTTAGCAATAGCTCGGGTTTATATGCATGTAAAGCCCATGTTTGGTGCTACATTCACTGACATAGCTATATGGATCTATTATCCATTTAATGGTCCTGCCAAGATAAGTTTTGAATTCTCAATTATCAACTTCCGCACATAGGTGAACATATTGGTGATTGGGAGCATGTGACCTTGAGAGTCAACAATTTCAATGGAGAGCTACAAAGTATCTATTTTTCTCAACATAAAGGTGGTACATGGTTGGATGCTACTGATCTTGAGTTTCAAGAAGGTAACAAGGCTACTGTGTATGCATCAAGGTATGGACATGCATTTTATTCAAAGCCTGGACTTGTTTTGGACGGGCGCGATGGAATTGGACTGAGGAATGATTGTGAAAAGGCTGATTTGTACTTGGATGCTGGAGCAAGTTATACATTGTTGGCAGCTGAGTATTTGGACTCAGCAGTTGTTGAGCCACCTTAGCTAAACTATCATAGAAAATGGGGTCCAACAGTTAATCATATTCTTAGGGATAAGATTGATGAGATTTTGAAAGTAATTCCTAAGCCTCTTAGAGCTCGTTTCAGGAAATTTTTCTACAAATTACCAAGGGAAATACTGGAGGAGGAAGGCCCCTCATCGATCAAAACGAAGGTCAGTTGGGATGGAGATTAAATTTGATGGTTTATTTTTGTTAGTGCTTTTATTTTTGGCGACAGTTGTGCCAACAAAAAAAAATGGAATACGATGTATTATGTAAGTTAGAGTTTATTTATAAACATTTGTCATTTAGAATATATATATTGTTTGTATCAGTGAGCAAACTGCTGTATTGATTCTTAAAAAAATAAAAAAATAAAAACCATTATATTACTTACTAATTAATGAGACGGGCTTCCACCTGGGTTCAATTTTTTTTTTTTTTTTAAAGTTATTTTATATTTCATTTTTGTAGTTTGACACTTCTTCTCCCCAGTCAGTCTAGCTAGCCTAACTCAAATAGTAACTGTGGGCCCGAAGAATGTGGTAACCTCGGCCCATTGTATACTGAGCCCATGGCCCACGCTGAGAAGGAAGGAATATCCGAGGATGAACGAAGAAAGCCCAAATTGCCAAGGATCATCGCCAAGGATAATCCTGTCCTCGGTGAACCAAGATCATAGAAGGGAAGAACGACACACCATCAAAGGCAGCCTCCTAGAGCATTCCAGAAAGAAGGACGAGTACAATAGGCCAACCATGGGAGCATGGTGGAGGAGCGATTCAAGAAAAAACTGTCACCTCCGCATTAAATGCCCACAACTAACGTTCTGACCGCATTAACGAGGAAATAACCCTTGAATAGTGCTACCTCGATTACTACAACTCACAGAATGCCAGAGAGGGTGTCTGATGGGACAAACACTCAAGTATAGGCTTGGATGATCAACAAGTGGAAGGTCAAGATTGTTTAAAGAGGACTATATAATAGGAGAAGCCCACCATAAAGAGGGGGCTGGGAGAAAGGGAGAGAGAAAGCACTATAGCAATCTCAAGAACTCCTGTAACCATTGTCATCCAATATATGCAAGAGCAAAGTTCCTCGGATTGTGCCGAGGACGAACTTTCTTTGATAAACTTAGTTCATTTCTATTTGATCATCATGAAAACCCATTTTAACTGTTATCCATGCACTAAAGCCTAGCTCTTTGACCCACTCTCTACAAATTTATTGTACTAGGCTCACTGGGCCAAGATCCCATACATTTTGGGCCAGGTCTGAAAATCGTGACTCTACAATTGACGCCGTCTGTGGGAAGAGCTTGTGTGATAGTGAGTGCAACAGTTAGTTAAGATAGGATCAGGCCCTCATCAGCAAGAGTCCCTGGGGAGAGCCATCATGGTTGCCAGTTTACTATGTAAGTAAGACACTACATGAGGCACACACAATTGTTGTCCTAGCCCAGCTCCCGCTCAGGTCTACACTTCGAAGTGCAGATTATACGGGGAGGATTGCTAAATGGGGCACAGTTCTAGGGGCTTCTGACATCAAGTACATGCCCCGTACCTTTGTCCAGGGTCAGATCTTCTCGAATCTGGTGGCCGAGTTCGCTGGACCTCCATTAGAGGAAATGGCCGCAACACAAAGCGATTCAAGGGGACCCCGCAGCGGGGCTAGTTCTGGAAGGTGTATATTGATATCTTCTAACCTACTGAAGTGTTAGACAGAACCAAGATCTTACATGGCTCCTCGGACCACAAACCTATAGGGAAACTAATAACTTTTGATAATTATCTAAGTGTTAGACAGAACCAAGGTCTTGCATGGCTCCACGGACTACAAACCTATTGGGAAACTAATAACTTTTGACAATTATCTAAGTGTTAGACAGAACCAAAGTCTCGCATGGCTCCTCGGACCACAAACCTATGGGAAACTAATAACTTTCGGCAACTACCTGAGGGTTGAACAGAATCAGGGCGCTGTACAGATCCTCGGACCACAGCCCTTGAGGAGATTAACTACTTCAAGCATCTATCTGAGTGATGAGCAAAATCTAAAAGGAGTCCGGCTCCTCGGATCACCTACCCTTTCCCCACTCAACAAAGATGTAAAACAAAGGTCTTGCATGGCTCCTCGAACCACAAACTTATGAGGAAATTTGCATTGTGGGCTTAACATTTTTTGTTACCCATTCAATAAAAGAAGAACCTTAGCTATGTCGGGTCCCTCAGACCTCCTGCTAAGAAGAACCTTGGGTATGTTGGGTCCCTCGGACCTCCTGCCAAGTGTTAAGCAAAGCCTTAGCCATGCCTGAGTCCTCGAACCACATGCTTTGGGAAAATTAACGCTAGGATATCTCCTTACAAGTACTTAAACAGAACCTAAGGCATGCCAGGATCCTCGGACTAGACGCTTGGGGAAAACCAACGCTCTGACGGCATTATAAATGCCGAACAGAGCCTTAATGCACGATGGTCCCCTCGAATCACTTACTTTAAATCCAACATTCTTTGATGGTCGCACAGTTTGCGGTATAGAG
Organism: Quercus aquifolioides; assembly: GCA_019022515.1. NCBI lineage: Eukaryota > Viridiplantae > Streptophyta > Magnoliopsida > Fagales > Fagaceae > Quercus > Quercus aquifolioides. The sequence goes on along the minus strand of JAFHAW010000031.1, from coordinate 168,879 downwards.
CACATGGTTATGTTCTTGATTATTCTTACATAGTTAACTTATTTAAAATCATCAGCCGGGTGCTACTGTCGGTTTTGTTAAAATCAGGGTGACGACCTTTCATTACCGTCAACAACATCAGTTCTAAGCCCCATTGGAGGGAAAATTAACAACGCACCCATTAACGAAATAATTACTACAGAGAAAGAAAGGATTCATAAAGTAAAAAGTGCAGTCCTTTTTATTAAATAAAGGAAAGGTACATCATACACCAAGTAGCTTAGGCAGGCTTGTTTTAAAGCTAACTATAGAAAGAGAAAGCCCATGAGAATGGTAGATTCACAATCTTGTCCTAGCAGCAATCGAGCCAGTATGGGTGGTACTAGCGATGAGAAAGAAGAAGAGGCGGAAACACTTGACGGACCCCTTTTCTCCTAACTGCAAGACGTCCTACTATCAAGGTGAGACCCAAATTTTGCTGTGCCAAAAGTCCGATGCGATCTACACCTGTTTCGGTTCTTGGCTGAAGGAGGAGGGTTTTCTTTCTTGCTCGGTTGAAAGGCAGGAACATCTTTGGCCCCTGCTTCCTTTGCCTCAACTGTGTCATCCAGGATCTAGGCGACATCCTTGGTTTCTGAAGGGGGGCTTGGTTTCCTTGCCCTTGCCTTTATCCAAGGCCACATCATTCCCTAGGCCTTGATCACGATCTTGGCAAGGTCCTTGGGAATGCCTGAAGGCTTGAGAACTTGAGATTCCTGCAGAACTTAAGGATCTGTAAATGTGAAAGAACAATTCCCCCAGGGTGCCTTATATAGGAGGCGAGATCTAGCGGAAATTAATTCGCACGAAAATCAAAGAAAGAGTTACAAGCGAAATAACTCCCGCCCAATTTCTGAAGAAATCCTCAACCGTTGGATCCGCATCACCTCATAAAGATATTAATGAGGGCGCGCTCCGTATACCGAAGCGTCTGGAACGTGCCTTGGGCAGGTGAAGAGACTCTGGCACTGATGAAGGACAAGACTTGACAAGCCATGACAAAGACCCGAGGACATCAAAATCCTCCTCTCCGTCCGAGGAGCCGGACAGCAGGATTTTGAGGGGCTATTGTAGGGCCGAAGAATGTGGCAACCCCGGCCCATTGTATACTGAGCCCAAGGCCCACGCCGAGAAGGAAGGAATGTCCGAGGACGAACGAAGAAAGCCCAAATTGCCAAGGATCATCGCCGAGGATAATCCTGTCCTCGGTGAACCAAGATCATAGAAGGGAAGAGCGGCACGCCATCAAAGGCAGCCTCCCAGAGCATTCCAGAAAGAAGGACGAGTACAATGGGCCAGCCATGGGAGCATGGTGGAGGAGCGATTCAAGAAGAAACTATCACCTTCACATTAAATGCCCACAACTAATGTTCTGACCGCATTAACGAGGAAATAACCCTTGAACAGTGCTACTGCAACTCACAGAATGCCAGAGAGGATGAACTTTCTTTGATAAACTTAGTTCATTTCTGTTTGATCATCATGAAAACCCATTTTAACTGTTATCCATGCACTAAAGCCTAGCTCTTTGACCCACTCTCTACAAATTTATTGTACTGGGCTCACTGGGCCAAGTTCTCATACATTTTGGGCCAGGTCTGAAAATCGTGACCCTACAGTAACTATCCAACCCAAAAACTTAACCAAAAAAAAAAAAAAAAAATTACAATGGTGATTGTATTTTAGCAAAAAATAAAAAAAAACAACTATTTTACTATCAAAGAAAACCAAAATCATGTGTTATTGGTGAAATTAGAATTTAAGTTTTTGCAACTACAGTAAACTGATATAAATACCAGTTGACTGTAGCAAGTTGTTAAAAATAAAATACAACATTTTATTAAAATTATATCTCTTACTTCAATAAAAAAAAACTCAAATTCTTGCTCTTCCTTTTTATTTTAATAATTTATTTATATTATTTTAAATGAAGTGATAAAAAATAAATAAAAAATAAAAAAGAACATTTGATATTGGGTGTATTGTAAAGTGAGGTAGTAAATTAGATAACGTAGCTTTTGAGGTACTAAAAGCTAAAATTTTTAGCACCACCACTGTGAATACTCTAACTTCAAAAAAAAACAAAATCCTAGCTAACTTAGTATTAAAAATATATATATTTTATTTTATTTTTGTCTTTGTTAGTATATGATTGCATCTTAATGTATTTAGAAACAATGATTTTGTTTATTTATAATTTTTCAATACTATATGGATATCCATTTGAAGTTTTTTTTTTTTTTTTTTAATGCTCCAGCCCCTACTAGCTTAAAATCCTAAATCCGTCCATGATCATAGTATTAAGTAATTTATCTTATATATCAATTACATAATAAAGTGTGTGAGATCGCAAAACCAATTACACGTGAAGAACACATGACTATGCAAGATGGTACAGGCCCTCAACCAGGGACGGACCCACAAGGGGCGCCAAGGGGGCTTGGGCACCCCGGCTCAAAGAAAAAAAAAATTTTTAATTTGGACCGTAGCCCAAAGATTTTTTTGTAATGATTATATATATATATATATATATATATTTCTTAGAGTTATGTCTCACTCTTCCAAAAACTTAGACTCCCTCTCTTTTAATTAGCCTAACCCAACTAACAACTACCCAACTCAAAAACTTAACAAAAAGAAAATTTCAAATAAAAAAATAAAAAATCTCAATCAGCCTAGTTTTAGAGCACTAGCATTAGGGGTTCTAAATGTTAAATATTTAGTATTTAGAACACCAAATACCAAAAACACTATTGTACGAGATATTTCAAATGTTATATTAAAGTAGCAAAATTAAGTTTTGGTTTGTGAAAAAAAAAAAAAATATATATATATATATATATATATATTGCAATAGTTGATGCTTTTAAGAAACAATATTATTTTGTACTTTTTTTGTCTTTGTTGGTAAATGATTGCATCTTAATGTATTAAGAAAAAATGATTTTGTGTATTGATCTTGGTTGATAGTTTGTTAGTACTATATGGATACTAATTGGATTTTTTTTCTTCTTATACTTCGGCCCCCCTACCTTGAAATCCTAGATCCGCCCCAGCCCTCAACCTTCTTTTGTTTTCATTATGTGATGTGTTAAATTGTTAATAAATAATTTTAAAAAAAAAAAAAACACCATAAGAGTTGGTTAATCATATCTATATTTTTATAATGGCAAAGATTGGATCCAATCTTCTAGTGTACTAGACCCATTGAGATGATGACACATGTCCACGTTTGATTACATGTTGCTGTCATTACGGGTCTAAGTGCGTTATTAGAGGCATTGGACTCAAGCCAAATCCAGACTTTAATTGTATCTATAAAGCAAATTTGTTTATATATATATATATATATATATATAAAACACTTAAGCAAATTCTTTGTGATTATTGCTTAAAAAAAAAGAACTATTTCCTTAAGCCAAAGCTTTGTTTAATCATTTAAATTGGCATACAAAGTTGCTGAAATCTTAATGAGAAGGGTTTTTTTTTTTTTTTCCTTCGATGAATTACTCTTTATTAACACACAAAAAATTATTTAAAAAAAAAATCCTTAATGAATCGGAATACCAAAAGTTGAAGTTAGAAGGGGAAAAAAATTTCTACGTCCACAACATTGTTACAATAAATCCTAGCTAACAGATTGTTATTGTTGAGGAAAAAATTGATATCAGTAATAGACTCAAATTAAAGCCAGTAACAATCTCCCAACTAAGATTTATTTATATAAATTTTATGTTATCATCACAATAGCCAATTGATTCACCAGACTTTAGGAATTTTCTGTCGCACAAGCACTGCAACCTTTTTTTGATGCTCACAACCAAAGCGTTTCAATGTCATTCATGTAACCCAACATTTCATATATTATTCATAATATATGAATATATCACAAAATATACAAACAATTATTTCCGAGCACATGTACTACATATATATATATATATATATATATATATATAACGAAAACGAATGTATTTTTTTAATGTACATTCCAATTAATCATTAAATATTTGATACTTTTTAAAGTACACCCCTCTCAAAGGTAGCTTTTCAACAAATATCTAGAATATATATAAAATTTTTTTTTTCTGTGGAACATATGTTATTTTGCATAATGTAACTAAACTACATCCTTTCCTCACAATGTATGCATTTTCACGAGTTTATCAATTTTTTTTTAACTCCATAAAATACTTCTGATTTATTTTAACTCGTTTTATTCATTGTTTATAAATTATGGAATTTGTGTTTCTCACGGCAGTACGGATTTTTTCATAATTCCATAAAGAAAAAGTTAATTGATGCTTTAAAGGCATTGAGTTAGGATATTTTTTTAAAAATTTTATAGAATAAAAATCAATAGATTTTTTTTCAACTTTTTATATTTCCCATTAAAATAGTATCAAAATTCAAATGGGCTAATAAGAGCACCCGTTAACCAATTCCATTCGATAATTATAACAAGGAGTAAGATTCAAATTCCAACTTTGCTAATAAAGGAAAACAATTTGTGATAATAAATTATAGGGAAAGGTTATTAACGGATGCCCTAAAAGTATTTATTTAGGAAATATTTTTAGAAACTTTTATGGGAAAAGAAAAATAACTAACTTTTTTGACATCATTTTATATTTCTCATGAAAATAGTATTAAAACTTTTCTAAAATGATTCATTAACAAATGCGCTAAGAGCACCCATTATCGATAATTATAATGAGGAGGAAGATTCAAATCCCAACTTTGCTAATAAAGGAAAACAAGTTGTGATAATAAATAATAAGGAAAAGTTAATGGATGCCCTAAAGCATTTATTTAGAAAATATTTTTAGAAATTTTTATTGGAAAATAAAAAGTAACTAACTTTTTTGACAACTTTCAATATTTCCCATGAAAATAGTATTAAAACTTTTCTAAAATGATCCATTAACAAATGGGTTAAGTGCACCCATTAACTAGATCCATTCAATAATTACAACGAAGAGAAAGATTCAAATCCCAACTTTGCTAATAATGGAAAACAAGCTATAATAATAAGTTATAGGAAAAAGTTAACAGGTGCCTTAAAAATATTAATTTAGAAAATATTTTTAAAAATTTTTATGAGAGAAGAAAAAATAATTAACTTTTTGAATAACTTTTTATATTTTTCATGAAAATGATATTAAATTTTTTCTAAAATAGTCTATTGAAAAATGTTCTAAGAGCACTTGTTAACCGCACCCTAAATTATAAGGCTATTTGCTACATCGGATACCATATTACTAAATAACTAATAGTATGTTTTGGAGTTTCCCAAAGCCACATGGCCCTAAAGTCAAGCATATGAATAACATATTGGCCAAAACATTTAAGAGTGAAGACAAAATAGCAGTCGGTGGACGGTGGTATTAATTCATTTAAGAATTTTCTTGCTAAGTACATCTTTAATTTGAGTATTTGATTCTTCTCAAAAAAAAAAAAATTTTGAGTATTTGAGTAATCTTACACATGTTAAATGCAGCCGAAAGAGAAATACCTTTTGCATGATATTGGAGGCTTTAATGATAGCCTTTAGGAAATTTCACGACGGCAAGGCAAAGTAACTTTAAAGTCTTAACTTTTAAAGCAGTGTATATTTATCTCTGCTGCCATTTTTGTTGTACTACGTTTTCGATAGGTACATATACATATTGTGAAAGAAATAATGTAAAGGGAGGTACATCTTAATCCTTTTGATTTTGACGTAGATAATTATTGGAAACTCATGATTAATTTTTCTAATTATATTATGTTGGGAAAAGTTAATAGATATCCTAAGAGAATTAAATTAAGAAATATTTTTTTAAAAATTTTATAAAAAAAAATTAATCTTCTTTTACAATTTTTTTTTTATTTCCCATATAAAATAATTTTTTTACATTAGATTAGATCAATAATTATTGTTGTACATGATAATGATCCTATGCAAACAGGACATTACCAATAAATGGCCTCCCAAAAAAAAAATTGATCCTACTTTTTCTTATCAAAAAAAAAATTTGATACTACTTTTTTTTTTCTCTAGCATGTAGAAGTTATTGTTTTGATGATAATATTTGTTTCAAGACAAGCTCTTGGATATAATTTATATGAAGATAGATAAATCAGCAAAAATACGTGTGCCATATATAACATAAGTGGGGACTGTAATATTATATGCCACGTAAATAAATAATGTATCAAGCTGCAGTAGCTATAAAAAGATATGTGCTCCAGCTCACAGTTAAATAAAGTCTTGTGGAGCAGATGAATGACAATGACTAATGTTCTGCATATAAATGGGGGTAAAAGGTAAACGAAAAAGTGCAAAGAGTACTAACAAAGCAAAGCAACTTGTTGTTTAAAGTGTAAAGTGAAATTGAACGAAGTTTGGAAGCATTTATTATAACCAATCTTTCTTGCACGATTCAGCAACCTAGTTGAGTGAGATGGTCCTTTTATTCCCACTGTGTTTCACATATTTTATTCAGCCAACACCTTTAGCAAAATATGCTTCTTGTCTAATCCCTTTATTCCTTATAGTAGTAATAGGAGATTGTTTAAATCTCCATCTTTCTTCTCAAGTTTCAGCAATGGGGAATTGTCTTTCTCTCTCTCCTTCTGCAAAGGTTCTCTCTATCTCCAAGAAGAACAAGGCTCCTTTCCCCATTGATAACATTTTCAAGCTTCCCTCTCCACTACCAACTTGGCCTCCAGGTACCTCTTTCTAGCTAGTCTCAACAAGTTCACTATTCCTATATTGTTTTTGTTAGCAAATTTCAAAATTTTGGGACTAAAAACTTTATCTTTGTTGTGTACTCTATATAACGTTCACAATTATGTCTTAATCTTAAAATTTTGGACTTGGTTAAAGATCTTAACAAATTAATCGGGATCCATTACAATGTTGGTGTTGTATGTTATATAATAGGTAATGGATTTGGAAGTGGAATTATCAATTTGGGAGGATTACAAGTGCGTCAAATATCATCTTTCAACAAAGTTTGGGCGACCAAAGAAGGTGGTCCAGACAACCTTGGAGCAACATTCTTTGAACCCTCAAATGTACCACAAGGATTCTTTATGCTAGGTTCTTATAGCCAAGCTAACAACCAGACTTTCTTTGGAAGGGTTCTTGTAGCCAAAGATGACTCAGGTGGAGCTTTGAAGAAGCCACTGGATTACACTCTTGTGTGGAGCAGTGAGTCTTCGAAAATCAAGCAAAATGGCAATGGCTATATTTGGTTGCCAACACCCCCAGATGGTTACAAAGCCGTAGGCCATGTTGTCACGAGCTCGCCTAACAAGCCATCCCCAGATCAAATTAGGTGTGTTAGATCTGACCTCACTGACCAATGTGAGGCCCACACATGGACTTGGGATCCAGGTAAGGATAAGGATGATAATGGTTTCAATGTTTATAGTTTGAGGCCCAGCATTAGAGGGATCCAATCCCAAGCTATGGGAGTTTCGGTGGGTTCATTTTTAGCCCAAATTGGTGGGGTTACTTCTCCTTTGTCTAATATAGCTTGCTTGAAGAATTCTAAATCCAATTTATCTTCTATGCCTAATGTAAAGCAAATTGAGGCATTACTTCATACCTACTCTCCATGGGTATACTTTCACTCTGATGAAATATATCTACCTTCTTCAGTTGATTGGTTTTTTGGGAATGGGGCACTATTATATAAGAAAGGGGAAGAGTCAAAGCCAACTCCAATTGAGCCCACAGGCTCAAATCTTCCTCAAGGTGGTTCAAATGATGGTGCATATTGGTTGGACCTTCCAGTTGATGAAGGGGCCAAAGAAAGAGTCAAGAAAGGAGACTTAGGGAACTCCCAGGTTTATGTACACATAAAGCCCATGTTGGGTGCTACATTCACTGACATGGCTATATGGGTCTTTTACCCATTTAATGGGCCTGCAAAGGCTAAGGTTGAAATGGTCAATGTCCCATTGGGGAAGATAGGTGAACATGTTGGTGATTGGGAGCATGTGACTTTAAGAGTCAGCAATTTCAATGGGGAGCTACAAAGGGTCTATTTCTCTGAACACAGTGGAGGCACTTGGGTGGATGCACCAGAGCTAGAGTTTCAAAATGGTAACAAGCCTGTGGCCTATGCATCATTGAATGGGCATGCCTTTTATTCAAAGCCAGGACTTGTTTTGCAAGGGAGTAAGGGAATAGGAATAAGAAATGATTCTGAAAAGAGCAATTTGGTCAGGGATACTGGGTTGAATTATTCAGTAGTGTCAGCTGACTATTTGGGTTCAGCTGTGGTTGAGCCACCTTGGTTGAACTATTGTAGAGAATGGGGTCCAAAACTTAGTTATGATCTTGCAGAGGAGATTAAGAAGGTGGAGAAATTACTGCCAGGTCCTCTTAAATCTGCTTTTGACAAATTTATCAAGGGCCTACCCAGTGAAGTGTTGGGTGAGGAAGGGCCCACTGGGCCCAAGATGAAGAACAGTTGGACTGGAGATGAAGTTTAATGGCTTAGATTTGTTATATTATTACTTTTATATTCTTGATGTAAAACTAATAATTTATTGCTTACACAATGAAGTCATGGACTTATATTTATGTGTAAAGATTGGGATTGGGATCTAGAAAAATGCATTTGTTACCTCCAAGTTGAATTTGTCTAAGCAGTTGCAATCTGTCAACATCTTTAACTGTGACATTTCCTTGTAAACATCACACACACACACAAACCATCCTTAACTGTGACATTTCCTTGCAATCTGTCAACATCTTTAACTGTGCCTTTTACGAAGTTTTAGGGCCATTCAATTTAATAAGGTTTTGTACCAGAGTCCACTTTTTTCCCTTATATGTTTAATTTTGAGTCTTTAGTAGTTATTAAATTCAGTTAATCGCCTATTAGTGGGATTATTAATAAAGAATTAAAATGCTAAGGAGTTGGTTAATCATTATCAATACTTTAAGGGTTAAGATTAGGTTTTAGTGCACTGGATTCATTGAAATGATAACACGTGTTTACTTTTGATTATATATTGTCATCGCAATGCTTCCACTACATGAAAAATTATTAGGTTTATCGGAGGATGATTAAAGTAGTCCCCCCAACTAGTAAAATGTTACTATCTATACAAATGTTACATCACTTTGTGATTTTTTTTTTTTCTTGTACTAATAAGCATTTTTTTTTTTTTTAAGAATACTTGTATTTCTCTCCGTGCATCCATACTTTAATTGCATCTGTAAAGGGTATTATTGCTTTTTCTGAAAAAAAATAACAGTTTCCATAAGCCAAAGTGTTGGTTAATCATCATTAATATTTTAATTGCGTCCTTAAAGACAATTATTTGTGATCATTGCTTATGAACAAAATTTATTGGCATCCAAAGTGGATCAAGAAGAAAAGTATGTCCAAACTATTATTGTTTGACAAAGTCTTTTTTCTTTCTTGGTTTCTTCAAAAAATTAAAAAAAAAAAGAATAAGATTTTTTTTTTTTTTTTTTGGTAATACTCTTTATTAAAAATAATAATTAAAAAGAAAACCCTCAATCGATCGGAATACCGAAAGCTAGAATTTGCCACCTAAAATACCTGGAAAAAAAATTACCGTCATTCTTTAGTTGGGTTTGGAAATCTGAAGGACACAAATTTATTTAAAATGTTTTTTCACAATTTATGTGTCAATTTTTATAATTAACATTTAACATAATATCACTTTTACCTAAGTTAATCACAACACAATTTGTATTTTACACCAAATTACTACATATCAATTAATAGTTGCAGTAGGTTCTAAGCTAACTCAATGGGTAAAGTCTTTAATAGTTGAATAAGAAATCTGAAGTTCAATCCCTACCTACACCAAAAACTGATTGGTGTCTTGATCTGATGATAAAGAATTATCATCAGGAGTAGACATCATAGGTTGAAATTATCTCGATAATAATAATAATAATAATAATAATAATAATAATAATAATTGTAAAAAAAATATCTAAACTTATTAAATAAATGTCAAAATGCATAAATACTTCATAGGGTTTGGGTCTGTTGCAAACTAAATTGATTCTATACCTCCATGAGGTTTCTATTTTCATATGACTATCAAATAACACCAGAAAACTAATCCGAGATAAATGAAACATAAATAACAATAAAATTGAAGAATTGTTTTTTTTTTTTACGAAATCTGATAAATGTTTAAACAGCCATATATTTCTTTTCTTTTATTATTTTATGTGTTTCATTTGACACAAATTATTTGATACTCATATGATTCTTTTCTTCTTCTTCTTTTCCCATTGAGAGCAAGTTGAAGTTAATGCCAAGATCAATTTCATGAATATGAAAATCTCAAGTTATAAGAGAAGTTGAAAGTTTAGGGGTTTTTTTTTAGGGGAAAAACTGAAATTTTATTAATGAATGCCTATCAAATCGGCTTGTAAAATATAAAATAACTGTGGTGGGACATCTTCCATCCACACTACAAGATCTAGCTAGGATACATTTTGCATATTTGGCCAGACCATGCGCTACTTGATTACCCTCTCTCCTAGTGTGAGAGTAGGATAATTCATCAAAATTGTTGGCTAAAGACTTGACATCATCTAACAACAAACCAGTAGGGGATAAACTGCTAGCATCCTCCCTTAAAGCTTTTATCACTGCTAACGAATCACCCTCAAGGATAGCTTGTTTTATGCCGATTTCTGAAGCGAAAGAGAGGGCAACAGCTGCTGCCATGGTTTCAATCTCACACCCGCTATATGCCACTAGGATTTTCTTCGCACAGGACGCCAAAATGAGCCCTTCATCGTTCCTTATAACCACGCCAATCCTAGACTTATTTTCATTCGCAAACACCGCACCGTCGAAGTTAATTTTTACTAACTCCACAGAGGGCGGCCTCCAACGTTTTTCTTCAGCTCTACTACTTTGTCTCACGATTTCACCATTATCCACCTGCTGTGCTCTGAAATCTTGCCACCAAGCTTTAGAGACCGAAGCTACCTGATGAAGTGCTGTTACAGGTTGGTTTAGTCGCACCTTGTTCCGTTAATTCCAAACAGTCCAAGCCATGACAGAAAACAATTCCATATTCTTGTCTTTTGTTATGATCCATGACAATAGCTCCTTGAAGTCCATGAACCCGATTGAACTTCTGAAATTCCACAGCTCTACATCATTCCAAACCACGTCCAGCTCTAAGCAAGCCCACAAAGCATGAAGTGGGTCTTCATGGGCAACATGGCAGCGATCACACAGTGGATTGACAGTGATGGTTAGTCTTAGTAGAGCTGTTTTAGTGGGCATGGCATTACGGCAAGCCCTCCACATGAGATTCTTCACTTTTGGTGACACCTTCATCAACCAAATCCTTTTCCAAAGCTACTTGTCACTATCTGGTGATGCTTGTGGAATGGCTGAAAGTTCAGCTTCTTCTTTAAGATATCTATACCCCTATTTGCAAGTATAATCTCCATTTCTAGTGTAAGGCCAATACAGCTTGTCCTCTGAAGCAACACGGCTCAAAGGAATTCTTTTTATACTCTCTGCAACCTCTGGTACAAACAGCCCGTCCACCAGCTCTGTTATCCACTCTCTTTTGATGGGATCAATTGGGGAATCTACACTTGAATTTGCAAAATCCTCTATAGGACATTCAAGTAATGGTGTTGTATACTTCTTGGGTAGTAGCCACTTGCTCTGCCAGATCTTTATCTTCTGCCCATTGCCAACTCTCCACCTAGCTCCACTTAGAATTACATCCCTTCCTCTAAGAATACTCTTCCAAGCATAAGAGCCTAATCTTGAGTCAGGTGCCTCCAAAATAGAAGTATTTGGGAAATATCTAGCTTTGAAGACCATATAAAAGAGAGATGTCTCATTTTACAATAGTCGCCATGCTTGCTTAGCTAATAGAGAGTCATTGTACAAAGCAAGATCTCTAAAGCCCATTCCCCCTGCTGTTTTAGGCTTCGTCATCTCTTCCCATCTCACCCAATGAATTTTCCTCCGATCACCCCTTTGTTCCCACCAAAATTTCTTCATTAGGCTTTCAATTTCATTGCACAAGCCAAGAGGAATTTTAAAACATCCCATTGTGTACGTGGGAATAACTTGGATAACATATTTAAGCAACACTTCTCTACCCGATTGAGAAAGTAATTTACCTTCCCAACCTTGTAATTTCCTCCATATTCTCTCCTTGATGTAGTTAAAGCTAGCTTTTTTTCCCTTACCAACAAAGAAAGGGAGACCCAAATATTTCTCATACTGCATGATTTCTGGAACAACCAATGCTACTTTGATGTCATGTTTTACATCAACTGAGGTACGCTTGCTGAAAAATAGTGTTGTTTTGCTTCTATTCACTTTTTTTCCCGAGGCTCCTTCATACATCTCTAAAATCTCCAACACTTTTCCACACTCCTCCATTGTGGCCCTGCAAAAAAGGAGACTATCATCTGCAAAGAGCAGATGTGTTAGTTTAAGACCCCTTCTGCAAAGAGAGTACCCATGTATTTCACCACTTCTTTCTGCTTTTTTTATCATACCATTTAAGCCTTCAGTACAAAGAAGGAAAAGAAAGGGGAAAGGGGGTCACCCTGTCTAATCCCTCTTGTTGGCTGAATCATACCACACGGCTCCCCATTCACCAAGACCGAGTATGTGACTATCTTCACACACACCATGACAAGGTTTATCCAATTTTCATTAAAACCCATTCTCCTCATAATTTCTTCAAGGAAGTTTCATTCTACTCGATCATAAGCTTTACTCATATCCAATTTTAGTGCCATGAACCTATGTGAATCAGATTTATATTTTGTAAATTGTGTAAAGTCTCAAAAGCCACAAAAATGTTATCAGAAATTAATTTATCTTTTGTAAAGGCTGACTGATGTTTAGTAATGATGGATGGGAGTAATTTTTTTAATCGGTTGGCTAAAACCTTCGAAAAGATTTTATACAGCACATTACAGAGACTAATTGGGCGGTATTGGTGAGCATGTTCAGGTAAGTTTGTTTTAGGAATGAGAGCTATAAAGGTATGATTTAAGGGTGAAGGCAAAGTACCTGAATTTAGCCAAGCTAGAATAGATGAGGTGACATCTTGTTTCACCGTACCCCAAAAGTGCTGGTAAAAAAGAGGGGGCATTCCATCTGGACCTAGTGCTTTGAGGGGTGCCATTTGTTGCAATGTAGTAGCAACTTCACTCTCTTCAATTTCTCGGCTTAGGAAGGAGTTCATCTCCTCAGTGATTATGTGTGTTAGACATATTCTTTTATTTGGTACGATACAATTGGAGGGTGTAAATAATGGTTTTTACATTAATGAAATTTTTTGGTCCCAACTTATATGCTCTACTCTATACTCTACCAATTAGAATATGCCATGTAAATACTATTTCTTAAACACCATCGAAACTGTTAAAATGGTGTCAAATCACATCAACCAATCTCGTGTTTCGTAATTTAAAAATAAAAAAAATAAAAAACAACAACAACAACAACAACTTGTGCAGGATGAAGTAAAAACACATAACAAACCGCCACTAATAAACACCAACACCAGAATAAGCAATATTTACTAGTCCAAGAGCAATCCACGAGTAAAAGCTTCCACAACAGGTTGACCAAAATCAGGATCCTAAATTTCATGAACAATAGGCCTTACATGTAAAGGGTCTTGTACCCATTTCTCGAAATTTCCTTGCCAAGATACATGAAACAGATTTCTACAAGTCCACATAAATATTATTGCTAATTGCCCGAAATTAGAACCAAAATTACTCTGATAGAGACATTCTTGTGTCCTTTATCATCTCCCTATTCTTTTTTATATCATTATACTCTCTCTCTCTCTCTCTCTCTATATATATATATATATATAAACAAATTGAGAGAGAGAGCAAATAGATCCCCCATCAAACACTAAATCCTATCGATTGATAGAAAGACTTTGCCAAATACCAAACTTTGCCCTTTTTTTTTCAAAAATTTAGGAATTCCACACATCAAAGGCAGAAGCACCCACCATATGACTACTTGGTAATGCAAATTTCTTCAATTTTATTGTTATTTCTGTTTCACTTGTTGTTGGGTGTTATTTAATAGTCACATGATTATTTTGTCACTTAGGCAAATATAAGTTAGTCCCGTACGTCAATTTCATGAATATGGAAACATAAGAGAGCCATAAGGAAAACTAAAAACCCATAGGTCAATTTGCAACTGACCTAAATCCCAAGAAATGTTTATACATTTTGGCCTTAATGCAACATGTTAATCTATCCATTTATTATGGTCTATCACATTTTTGCTCTTTTAACTCCCCAAAATTATACCTAGGTAGTTTTTTTTTTTTTTTTTTTCATTCTAAAAATCATTATTTTTGCGATGGAACTATTCATTGGCATTGGGGAGGAATGCCTCCCCCCCTTTCCCAATTTTTTTTTTTTAAAAAAGTACTATATATAGAGGTATCAATTTTAGCAATTTCGTTCAATAAAATTACATTTGCCCCCCCCCCCCCCCCCACAACATCATTAATCCTTTTAAAGACCATAAAAAATTTATAGATCTAAAATTTAAAACAAAATTAACAAACTCAAAAAAAATTAGCACAACAACAAAAATTACCAATAGCAAAGCTAAAAAAGTTTAAGCCAAATTAACCAATTTTACCCAAAACAAACAACCCAACCATTTTTAAAAAATTTTAACAAAATAATTTTTCCCTTACCCCACAGCAGTTGCACACATCAAAGACAAAAATAAATAAAATAAATCCTAAGCTGGTAAGCAGCCTAAATCAAGAGAAGAAAGAGTGAGAATTATGGAGTAGGCATTTTTAACTAAGAATGTCATCAAAATTGACATTCACAACAAAATGGAAGATGATTTTTTTTTTTTCATGGATGCTATAGTGTTATTCAATAAAAGGGATATTGCTAGGACAATTAGTACGGATTCAATCATAGATGATTTCAAAGATTTTAAAAAACACCAAGTTCATTTTCATAAATGATTGTGTTGTAATGTATTCGAAAACAATGATTTTGTTTCTTTGTTTTCATCGATGGTTTATTAATATATGAATGCTTATTCGAAGTTTTATAACAATTTTATATATATATATACATATATATACTTTTGCCCCTCCTAACTCAAAGTTCTGACCTCGTCCCTGATTTTTGGGTGAATTAATAAAATTCTAACAAATGTTGATAGAAAAGATACAATGATAGTACTGTAATACTTGAAGTTTTAAGTTGCGAAATTTCACAGTCAATGAATTGATTTAGAAACGAGCCTAAAACTTATGGGTGTAAATTAATATTATTCTAACCTAAATAATTTTATAAACAAACTTAAGAGTAGCATTATGTACGAGATAAGATCACATTCTTATCTAGTAAATTGATGAACTACTATATCATCACACTAGCTTGCTTGCAAAATCGTCAATGGCCTCCTCCACATTTCTTGAAGAAAATAATGCAGCAAGATGCTTGAGTTCTGATAGACTGGCCTGCCAAGCTGTAGTGCCACCTACCAAGCTACCCATAGTTGTTGTGGTCAAACTACGGCTCCTTTTGGCCAAAAATCCATCAACAAAAAGAAGAAGAAAAAATATCCCAACACACTAAGAACCTAGCTAGGCCCATCGGTTAAGGGTCCATTTGGATTGAACTTATTACTGCTGAAATTGAAAACTAAAAATACTGTAGCAAAATAATTTTTAAATGTATGAATGGTACCGTGGGACCCATTTTTAATATTTTTTAGTGCGTGAACAGTGATGAACAATGCGTGAACAGTAATTTTTGTTTCCTGCATAGTGAACTCATGTGATGTTACTGTTCACGTGCAGGGAAAAAAAAATCTGAAAACGCAAACTGAAAAACGCAGACGCCCAATTCAAATGGCATCTAAATCTTCTCATTCACATAATCAAAAAACCAATTAATAGATAGAAAACGAGCTCAGGGATCCACCCCTTTCAAGTATTCTAGATATGATAAATGGATTTGCTGCCACACAAGGAATGGTGAGGAACACTCGGGATGGTGATAAAGTGATAAACAATCTCAAGGATACAAGCTCAATGCCTTTATCTTGTCACAAAGGGTATGTTTGTTTGGAGGGATTTTAGGAATGATGGAAAATTAAGGAGACAAAAAAAAAATGTGGTGGGACCCAAGTATTTTCTCTCTGGACCCACCAAAATGGGGAAAAACTAGGTGGAGAAGCTCAATTTTTTGAGCTGACGAAAATGCCCATGTGCAGTACTTGCACATGGGTTTCGTCCCGTTGCGGTTTTTTTTTTTTCTTTTTATTTAATTTTTGTTTTGTCCAGTTCCACTTCCATTTCCTTTTTTTGTTTTGCTTTTTTTTTTTTTTGCTTTATTCTTTTTTTCTACTTCTTTTTTTTTTTTTTTTTTGGGATTTTCTTGTATTTCTCAGTAGTGTTTTGTTTGCTTGTTTTTTGTTTTTTTTGTGCTCATCTTTCTTTGGCTTATGCTATTTTTTTTATAAAAAAAAAAATATTTGAAGTGTTCGTACACAATTTTTTTTAATAAAAAAATGTGTTCATTTTTTGTTTTATTTAATGAGAACATAATTGTAAATTTATACTAACTTTAATTTCCGTCCTCTCATTTTTCTTCTCAACCAAACAAATAAGTTTTCTATCTCTCCACTTTGTCATCTTCCCAACCAAACACAAATGGGAGAAAACTAAATCTCTTATATCCTTCCACTTTTCTATCATTTTTCCATTTTTTATCATCTCACTTTTTTATTTCTCCAATCAAACCGACCTAAAGAATACACAAAAGGAGAGAGAACAAAAAATCAGAGGTGATTCACTTCAGTTAGCACTCCCTTCAGGGTTTAAGAAATATTATCCACGTGGCTTATTGTAATTAGCGGAGCATATAAGTTGGAGTAGGATAGATAGATTTGTATTCATAAGTTAAGACAGACTGATACGGTCAACAACAATAACACAACAGAAGAACAAAAGCCATCCAACTACAAAAAAATTATGAAAACAACACTGAAACAGAATGTTAAAACGGTGAAAGGACGGTTGTTAACAACAAATTACATAGCAAAAGCACTAGCAAAGAAAACCCCCCCATGCCACCCAATTTTACCGGACAACCATACATTACAAACTTTCTTCACAACTAAACTCTCTCATCATCAACAACCAGTTTGTCTTCCTTCCAATTTATCTCTTTTTCCATATCTCCCAACTTTTTTATTTTTTGTATTCGGGGTTATAAGGCCATTGCCAAAAGTTTATATTGGATTTGAATCCAAATTCTTCTCTGTAAGAGAATTGGATAATATCATTGAGTGACAAGACTCTTGACACTAATTGATTGAAGGAGATATAGTATATCAATAGATTCAATATCATAACAAGCTAAAATGGGTGGAACCCTAATCAAGGATGAGAAGTTAATAGAATACGGAGTAGGTAATAAGCAGATATGTTACACAAAAAACTTAACCCGTTCCGGAGGCCTATGGCGGGCTGAAAATCCGTTGGCGACTTCTCTCCCTCTCTTCGTCCTGCAACTATCACTCATTATTTTGATCATTCGTATCGTGATGCTCATCCTTAAACCTCTACGCCAACCTCGTATAGTTGCTGAGATCCTTGTAAGTATTATTGTCTACTCTTAATATCAAGTTTGTAGCATATTTCAACGTATGTTTGAATATTAGTTTCAGTAAACCCCCCATAGAGCTATTGATAGAGAATAACATACAATAGTCTATTTTACTGCTGCGATTTTATTTCATGTATTTAAAATTTTAAATGACATGACATTGGATATACTCATATGCCTTTCGCTTTGTAATTTTAATTTGAACCATAAAATCGATACATTTCAAATGGATAGGCTGGCGTGTTATTGGGCGGATCTGGATTGGCAAGCACACAGTTCATTCACAGCCATGTATTTCCAATTAAGAGCATTATGACATTGGAGACAGTGGCAAACTTGAGTATGGTTTACTATATGTTTTTGGTTGGCCTAGAGACAGACTTTACCTTAATACTACGTGCAGGGAAGAAGGCCTATAGTGTTGTCCTAGCCGGTTTTGTCGTTGCAATGCCTGTTGGTTATGGCTTATTTTACAAACTTCAACCTAAGGCATCCAACCATGGTGGTGCAATCTTCTGGGCTGTTGCTCTAGCCTGCACCAATTTCCCGGACCTTGCTCGAATCCTTGCAGATGTCAAGCTGCTACGCTCAGAGTTTGGCCGGACGGCCTTAACCTCAGCTCTTATCAGTGACTTATGCTGTTGGGTTTTCATGGTAGTGGCAATGGCATTACTTCATCAGGGAAAGTACTTCGCACTGGGTTCAACTATTGCCTTCACAATTTTCTGTGTGTTTGCATTACGTCCAGCTCTCAAATGGATAATTCGCCACACAGCAAAAGAAGACAACTACAATGACTTCCATGTATGTCTTGTTCTGACTGGGGTCATAGTGTGCGGATTCATAGCTGATGCTTGTGGTGCTCATTCCATTGCTGGGGCTTTCATGTTGGGAGTTATTATGCCAAAAGGGGACCTTACAGATACAATTATGGAGAAGGTTGAAGATTTTGTGTCAGGGATTTTGATGCCTGTTTTCTTCTTAATGGTTGGGCTCAGAGTCAGAATTGGACAAATTACCTATGGCACTAATTGGGCAAACGCTTTTTTAGTTATTGTCCTAACTTTTATGCCCAAGATTTTCAGCACTTACTGCATATCTTTTCTGTACGGCATGCCAGCACTGGATGGTCTGTCTCTTGGACTACTAATGAACACCAAAGGCTTGCTGTCCCTTATTATTCTTTGCACCGGGCGGGACTTAAAGGTATTCTACATCTTTCTTTGTGTGATTTTCATGAAATGAAAAAAAAAAGGAGTACTATTGCTCAGTATATTTGATATTACTGTAAATATAATATAAAACTTATAAATTGAGATGACAATTAAGGTGGTTGGTGTTGTATCAACAACATAATAAATAAAAAATTTATATTAATTTTTTTATTTGTTTTTAAAAGTTGACACGTCAATTTCTTAGGCATATGTAATAAAATTTGTGAATCTCATACATCATAATCTAAAATCATTGAATGATTAATCACCAACTCATTTAGGGCTACCTAGCATAAATCTGCATATATGTAGGTGCCAAGATGTAATAATATTGATGAATCAATACCAATGGAAAGCAAATATAATAAAATCCTTCATTTTAATTAGTAGGTTGCAGACAACATGACTTCTTGCTCTCTGTTTATAGGCATAGCTCATTAACCATATATATGATCTCTCAGGCATTTTGAATCTCTGATTTGATACTAAAACTTGTTCATGCATGTATATATGACTCGCAAAATCACAAAGTTAATTACACAGCATATTGACTCGAATATTATATATCTTTTGTTGCAGGCTTTGGACAACCAAACCTTTTCAGTTTTGGTGCTTGCATTCTGGCTTATGACACTTGTGGTTGGGCCTATCCTTGCATTCACTTACAAGCGCTCAAGGCGTACCAGGCACTACAAGCGCAGGACCATACAAAGCACAAAGCCAGACACTGACTTTCGAATACTTGTATGTATTCATTCCATGCGCAATGTTTCTGGCATGATTAACCTCCTCCAGAATTCTAATCCCACTCAACTATCCCCCATTAACGTCTTTGCTGTCCACCTAGTCGAGCTCACAGGACGCTCTTCCGCCATGCTAATTGTGCATGACACCTACAGCTCTACAAACAAAGGTGTGATAAATTATCAAACAATTGGAAAATTGTGAATTTAATCATGTAACTATAATTTTAACACTTTCTTACATCTGACTTCATACTCTCTTTAATAAGATGTTTTCCATTTGAAATTAATCACTTTCATGATTTAGATTAACATTATAAATCTAAATGTGTATTAAAATAAAAACTGTGGCCTAACATGTGCAGATTTTTTTAATTTTTAAAATGAGGGATATAGTAGGGGCATGATTCAAACTCATGACTATTTACTCTGATACATAATAAATTACTTGATTGTTTCAAAATTTTAAACTATTAAAAAACTAATGAATTTAATTATTTAACCATAATTTTAATAGGACGCTCCAGATCAAACTCTGATGGCATTGCAAGTGCCTTTGAAAGCTTGGAGAGCCACAGCAATTATGTTTCTGTCCAGCCCTTAACAGCAGTGTCTGCTTATGACTCAATGCACGAGGATATTTGTAGCTTAGCTGAGGACAAGCGTGTGACACTCATAATCATTCCCTTTCACAAACAACTAAGCATGGATGGTGGATTGGAGGATTCTAACCCTCCTCTTAGAGGAGTTAACCAAAATGTGTTCGCAAATGCACCTTGTTCTGTAGCTATCTTTGTGGATCGAGGACTTAATGCGTCCATGCGCAGAGAGTCCAACCATGCTGGTCATGGACAACGCTTCGCCATGCTCTTCATTGGCGGCCCTGATGATCGGGAGGCATTGGCTTATGCGTGGAGGATGTCGGGGCATTCCAGTGTCAGCTTAACGGTGGTGCGATTTGTTTCAGGTTGGTAAAACACTATACATAGAATAGAACTTAATAGTAAAGTTGTAACTATTTTGGATGTTACACAATGAATTTGGGCAGTGAGTGATGCTTCTGCTATTATAAATTTTACTGCAAGACAAACTTATAACCTGATATGTTAACTTAAATACAAAACAAAAAATAGTTCAGAAATTTATTTATTATTTTATTGTTGTGACACTAACACCAATCACATTTATTTACTCATTAATTTGTAAGTATTTTGTGGAAAAATAAAAAAGAAATTGTTAGAACTACTATCAATTTTACTACAAAAGGATTTGAATCTAACAATATTGAATGAAATCAGTGCTACATCAATAACAATAATGTAGTGTTTAAATTAAAGTTGACACATCAGTTTGTAAAGCCTATATAGAAAAATTGATAGTATTATGTAACATCTCTAAGAAACTATAGTAACTTTAGCATTTTTCTTTTCACTTAGGCCACTAAAATTGATAGCATTCTATAACATTGTTTCTATTTTGTACCAGTAAATTCTTGATTAAAGCTTACTGAAGGAAAAAACAAAATATCCTTGGGCTCCATAGGTCAATTCGATTGTGTGTGTATATATATTCATAAATTGTATAGACATTCCACACAAAAATATATATATATACAGATTTTATTGAGAGCTTTTTTATAATAAAAAATTTTATTTAACAAACATTAATCTATCAAGAAACTTGCAGTTGACACCTTTTGATGTTCCCAACATAAACGAGTTCAAATACCCTCTTTTATCATAACTATTGAATTATTAATTATTAAAACACACACATTAGTCCTCTATATCTTCTTTTCTTGTTAATATTTGTTTATTTTAAACACAGAAGAACAGAATGCAGCTCAGTTGAACCCAAGAGAGAATAAAGAAGAGGAGTGTAATAACATTGAAAAGCAGCTAGACGATGACTATCTAGAAAAGTTCAGGCAAGACACCAAGTGCAACACATCAGTTACATACATGGAGAAATTGACGAATAATGGGGAAGAAACTCTGAAAACAATAAGCACAATGGAGCATCATGAGTATGACCTATACATAGTAGGAAGAGGGGAAGGAATGGAGTCACCATTGACATCGGGGTTAACGGAGTGGAGTGAATGTCCAGAACTTGGAGCTTTGGGGGATTCATTGGTGTCTGCAAGCTTCACATCAAATGTATCAGTTCTGATAGTGCAACAACATGGTGAAGGAAGTAGTGGAGGAGGAGAGGAACTGGGTCAAGTTGGGGTTGAAGAAGAACACACTGGACGTCTAAAAGAGCAATTTGGGCACATGACATGGCAGCCTCCCCCGAGAGATAATGCTGATAAAGAACCTTTTGTACCTCGTGCAGCTCAATATAATGAAGATGAGTATTGATGGATTAAACTTGAAGAAGAAAAAGCTAGCAACCATTGCATGAACCAATTCTTTGTTAAAGGATCATTAGGAAGTCTATAATGTACGTAAATATAGTTTGGTTTTGCACATCCCCTGGATAGTGTTTCTATAATTAGTTAGAGTCCATCTTTGTTTGACTTAATTATAACTGTGACGTATTTCTATTTGCTTCTCTCATAGAAGGGTCATTTTCATTTGTTTTTTGTAATTGACTGAATCATTTTCATCAAAAATAGTAATTGACTGAATCATTTGAAATGGACAGAATTATTTGCTGTGAAATTGGATAGAATTCGATGGACAGGTAGTAGTTAACAGATGTAAAGGTGGATATAGTGATCAATTATTCTTCCTTATTTTATATATATTGATAAATGGAGGGCATTGTTACAGGCCTAATACACGTTAGCATATAGCACATTTTGCACATTTTTAATGTGTTTAGTGTTATCTTCAAGTGTGGCTTGAATCAAGTTATATCAATTATCCTTCAAGTCTCATGCTAAAAGAGATTAGTATATATATACACACACACACACAAACACACACTATCCAACCCTTATGAACATGGGAGGGACCCTTATGGATCAAGTTGATGCATAGCCCAATATCTACCACATCTTTTTTTTAATAATTAAATTATCAATTAGGGGAGGTATTTGAACATTTGAACTCCTTTATAATATTATTTGAGTTACATTATAAGGTTCTTAATCCTTTTGCGGTATCTTAATATATAAAGCGTAAATAAAATGGAATTTTACTCAATGGCATCATTTTAATTAATTTCCTTTCCGATTGTCCACAAAAAATGGTTGTAGGAGAAACATGTTTATTTTTCAACAAAAAAACAAAAAAGGTGTCATCTTGTGGTTTTACCTTAAGTTGTAAAGTTTTAAGTCATCAAACAAGGGACCTAAATTTGAATCCAATCCATAGTAAAAATTAATTAGTGTCTTGACTCTTGACTTATTAATAAAGAATAATCATCATAAAGCAATCCCCAAAATTAAGATAAAATCTATTATATCAATAAATAATGGTGTAATAATAAATAAAATAAAGTAAAAAAGCTGTTGCCTTGGTGGTAATGATTGGAGAAATTATAATAAGGTTCTCATGGTGGACAAGTGACGTGGTACACCATTCTACTAAAAGACTCTCACCTGTTTAAAATTGTTGAGATAAAAAAAAATTAAATAAAAACTAATTACTGACTCAATAATTTTAAACAGGTGTGAGTCTTTAAGTGGAATGGTGGACAACGTCACTTGTCCACCATAAGGACCTTATAATTTGTCGTTCCTCAGGGCTAAGCAATTAATGATTGTCTAACCCAGAAGTAAATTCCATGCTGGATAAATAAATATATGACATTAATGCCGTGTATCATTATAAAATGTGAACCAAACCGCCAGTATGTTTGTTAGAAATTTACACATCTACCTCATAATGTTTACTGACCTATCCCACCACTTTGAGTATCTAACCACATAACCAAGCTAGAAAGTAGTGGATATTCATCCATTTTTTCAGTCAAGCAGCATATTTTGGTTTCAACTGCAACGGCACGTTTTTTACAAGAGGAAGATTGCATATTCACATCACCATCAAACACTCCTTCACGTCCAAGGTATCAATGTTCCTCTTCCTGTCTGACCCTTCACCCAATCACTAATTTTTTTGTGTTTTTTTTAGAGGTGTAGAGAAGGAGGTGGGATTTGATTTTTGTTTTGTTCATGCTAATCAACAACGAAGAAAGGATGGTCTCTCGCTCTCTCCTCTCTCTCTCTCTCTCTCTCTCTATAAAAGAGAAAATGGATATCAAATTCTCTTTGAAGTTCACCCTCAATTCAGTGTAAGAAATCAATGATTGATGCTCCCTCATTAGGCTATCTTTCATTTTCTAAGCATATATGTGAAATTTCTTTTATATGGAATATATATTTCTACATATCTTTTTATATTTTCATGAACATTTTCATCATGTCTTGGTGATATTATATTGTTAGTTTATGGGGTATAGCTTCTTTTAGTGATATGAAAATAAATTGAGGATTGTCTAATTAAGCTATATCTAAGAAGAAGCGATACTTTAAAAAGTTTTACTTAAGAGAATAAGCTACTTTTTTTTTTCTCTCTATAATTCAATTGTTATAATGAAGAAGATCTGATTTAAACCAATTAGTTGAGTTACAAGACTCTTAGTTAAATAACCTTAATTTCATTTTTAAGCATATGAAACCAGAGGGTATCTAATACTTAAATTTTAGAATATGCTCGTTTTGTTAAGGCTTTTTGGTAAAATTACATTATTCATCATTTACTAATCGTTATTGGTATAATTAGATGCTTAATTATAAAGAAATGTATGCTAGCTAGGATGTAATTGATTCCCAAATTGCACTCTCTTATAGAAGCTATAGGACAGAATGAGGAACAAAAGTGATTTCTGTTGAGGTTTGATTAGAAATATATATTTTTTTATTTAAATATAAAAATATTTTTTTCATAGATAGATATAATTTAATTTTATGGTTTTATGATAATTCTTCTTTATCATTAAAACAAGACATTAATTAGTTTATCCCATATTTTTTCTTTATTTCTTTTTTTATAAATAAAAACCAAATTTTTTTATTAAATGAATAAAATATTTTACTAGTTGAGCTAGCTTAAATTCACATAAATATATTTTATTTGAACACGTATGCTTGAAAAAATATTAGATAACACCAATAAATACTGATTATCAAATTCTTAAAAAAACAAAATTATTAATATAGAACATATGACATAAATTATGTTTGCACTTTTCTCTTATTCTTAGATTTTCGGTTTGGCTAGCCAAGGTGTATAAAATTGTGTTAAGCTTTCAACCAAAAGACCATCTGATAAATAATACTAATAGAACACAACATATCCAAATAAATGAGAGCACAAAAATTTATGCAGCACCAACCAATCAATTATTGAAATAATGAATTCGGTGACCCAGCCTTCTCCTCTACCTGAGAATAATTCATTCCCAGATTACCCCATTAAATAGGTTTCTTTCTCCCTCACCTTCATCATTTATTTTCATTTTTATTGAGTTAGGTCTATGGTTCAACTAGACCCCAAATTATCTGTACATATCATTTGATCACTGTCCAGTCAGGTCCATATATATTATCCTTTTATTTGTAACAAACTTACATACCATATTTCTCATATTAATATCTTTATCTATAATTTAAGAGCAATCCTTTTCCCTTTTTTTTTTTGGAAGTCAATTTAAGAGTAATCCTATCCTATGTACAAAA
Source organism: Quercus aquifolioides (assembly GCA_019022515.1). Taxonomy (NCBI): domain Eukaryota; kingdom Viridiplantae; phylum Streptophyta; class Magnoliopsida; order Fagales; family Fagaceae; genus Quercus; species Quercus aquifolioides. The sequence continues at coordinate 143,541 of JAFHAW010000031.1, read as the reverse complement.
TTATTTTTTTCCCCAGTATGCTAAGACTGTCTGATGCTACTTTTATTATGTACCAATCAAAACGTGTCACATTAATATTTGTGAAAATTTTGTATCACTATGTTTATTAATAATTTAATTAGATAAAAACAAATATGTCTTTACATAATAAGTTGTATAGGTCATCTAATATGAAAAATAATTATAATTAGAATATGGCGCTACAATTAAAAGACTTCTAAGAAAAGGATTTGGGAGAGGGTTAGTAGAATATATGCAATTAATGTTGCTCACTCAATCCATTTAGGTAGGATTTTGGGTTATTCTCAAAAAAAAAAAAAAAAATAAGGGGGTAGGATTTTGGGTTAGGTTATCGACCATTAATGTTTGGATGAAAAATATAATAAATAAATATATAAGGAAAGAATATAGGAAAGAAAAAAGAATAACAAAGGGTAGCGATGGATTCATTGGACCAATGTGAATTTATGGTGATAAACAAGACCTTTTTATGGGAATAACATAGTATATATCTGAGTCAAAAGCTGGCAGGATATGTATTCTCGTATGTTATGTTTGTTAAATAGCGGGAAATCAGATAAAACTTGCGGGTGGCAAGCCAAACTGCAAATCTTCTCTCTCCATATTTATCTGATCTATATTTGGTCAATCCTCCATAATAGTGGTGCTTCCTTGTACTATTCTCTCTCTCTCTCTCTCTCTCACACACACACACACAGTCACACTTAGAGACTGCTTGCTGAGAAGGGAAAGATAAGTGTTAGTACTGCAAGGAACAATAAGTGGGGTAATCTCGAAAACCAATGATTCTTTTGTTTCTACAAGAAAGTTGTGATATTTATATATATGGTTATTATTTTATAGTCCATGCATATAGTCTTGTAGCTAGGCCTGCAAAGATGAACGTTGATCATTAATATTATAATGAGTTATATGTCAAGCATGAGGAATATGTTTTGTTTTCGGCTTTTTGTGGAGCAGGCCGGCAGAGAGACAAAGATCTCTCTTGGGCTTTTCATGGTCTTTCTCTATTTTTTTAATGTTGAGTTTTGAAATGTTATTGATTAATCAATGAGAGGCTTTGTCTAAAAAGAAGAGGATTTTTTGTGTTTTTGTGTTGGTATTGATATTGGTGGTGCTGTGGGGGACTCTGTGCAAACAACAGAAGAAGAAGAATAAGAAGAAACCAGATAGGAATGGAAGCCAAAGGTGGAGAAGTGAGACGTTTACACATTATTTACTTCCTTAGTCATATGGGTCGAGTTGAGCATCCTCATCTCGTTCGTGTACACCATTTCAATCGTAATGGTGTCTATCTGAGAGGTGACTAGCTAGTCATGAGTCTATTTCTTTCTCAGCATGAATTGCGATTTGTGTTCTTAGGTGATTATTGGGTGCTGATGATTAATTTGTTTCATTATTTGTGTAAAAGATGTTAAGAGATGGCTTTCGGATCTGCGAGGAAAGGACATGCCAGAAGCTTTCACTTGGTCCTACAAGAGGTATCTAATTCAATCATTCCCCCCATCCAAACAAGAGGCTTTCACTTAGTTCTATCTCTTAGAATAACTGATTAAATTCATGTATGTATCAGAACAAGTAGGACCAAGAGTGAGGGGAGTGTGAGAATAATGATCAAATTTACCATTGCCTAATAGATTAAGCTTTTAAAAATATCAGTAATTTATCACTAGTGTTCCTTGTGTTAAGACTGGTTCTGAATGGCAGGAGGTACAAGACAGGTTATGTTTGGCAGGACTTGCTAGATGATGATCTTATCACTCCTATATCTGACAATGAATATGTGCTCAAAGGATCCGAAATTATCAATACCCCATTTGGTTAGTCAATTAATTAGTATCATTGACTTATTTTATTTGAAATTTTCCATAACTTTAATGGAATAGTAACTGATGGTGTTTACATTCTGTCTGTGTTTCACAATACTTCCCATTTAATTCAAACTCAAATTGATTGCTCTAGAAGTTAAAGATCATGGTTCACACTGTGAAAAAAAAGCTTCAATATTGAAAAAGCAACAGCCTGTTGAAGTTGGAGTCCTAGCTGAAGAACAACACTTGGAGCAACCTTTGACTAATGAAGAATATCAAACACAGCCAGATTCTAAAGTCAATACCTCAACAGAGTTCTCTTCTGAAATCACTGAAGAATCAACTTATTTCGGCTCTGAGAGGTCAACATTAGCCAATGATTCACCGAAGCTTGAAGAAGAGAAGCAAGAGCAGAGTGAGAAATTCGAAACTACTTCTTTTTATTCAGCTCTGTTGAGTAGGAAGAATAAAAAGAAGAGCAACAAGAACAAAGAGGAAAATGCTGGTACACCAGCCTCAGCATATTCATCATCTTCGTCTTCAAAATCCTCGTTTACAAAGAGCAAGACCTATTCAGGTGGAGCTTCTAGCATGATTCGCAATTTTATTAGGTGTGGTGCTGTGGATACCAATGATGCAGTTTTAATCCTGATGAACCGGGCAAACAGAACAAAGACTTGTGAAGAAGAGATATTGGGAGGGCATGGGACTAATTGGAATCAAGAGCAGCAGCAGCAGCAACAACAACAACAAAAACAACAACATCAAGAACAGCAGAAAGCTAGGTAGGTCAAATTAATGAATGTTTTCACAATTATTAAAGTCCTTAACATTTTGCATAGATATGATACACAGGGCAAAATTTACGTGTAGTTCATTGTGTATTGTATCTTAGATTTCTCAATGAAATTCAATCATGTGGCAGGCTTGAATTTAGTTATTGTGAAGATTACACCATTTGTGCTACATTATTCAATGCAATTACAAGATTGAATTTAATTGGAGAACTTAACATATTGCATATAGAGGGACTGCAGCTAAGTTTTGTCCTATTATGTAAGAATAAAATAACAAAGATTAATATTGAGTTGCATTGTTGGTGCAGGGAAAGCTATGATGGAGGACATGGTTCACAGAAGAAGCATAGTGAATTTTCTAAACAAAAGGCCGTTAACACTGCTTACAAGCCAGTGGCTGGGCCAAATTGCTCGTAAGTGATGCAACCTATCTTGCTAGTACTGAGTTAAACCAATGTTGTCGTTCTGGGTTGACCAGAATCTCCATTTGTTACAAATAGATGTTGCAGGGTACCATAGTCAGAATAAAAAATATAGGCTTTGATTCTTTTGACTGACCAAGCCCAACTGAGGTGCGTAACCCAAAATATAAATCAGAATCATCAGAATTAAGAAGAAGAAAAGTCGAATGCAAGCCATAATCACTGGAGAGTATGACAAGTGGTGAAGTGTTTAACCAAGTGGGCATCTTTTTAAAGTCAAAGACTCAGCCTCAATGGAATAGGATTACTACAAATCAGCACAAGTCAAATTTCTGTTTCAGTTAAAAACAAAATGAAAATATAAAGTACATGAATTGTTGATTATGATAGGCATTAATACTACAAATGAGTGTTGTCAAGTTATGGTTAATTATATATTTCTTGATTAAAAGGTTGGTTTCTATTTTATATTCATAACCTATCATTTCTGCTGAGCTCATGAGCCATCTGGTCGATTATATCCTGTTAATATAATCTGTTTAAAATAATCCATGTATCAAGTGGCCTAATTCAATAGCAAAGTTAGTCACGGATCACTATCAGTTGTTGACACAGATAAAAATTAATGATCTTTGAGAATGTGTAGCATGATGCATAGGCCAAATCATACTCAACAATAAGCACAAGCTACTCAACTTGGGGTTTAAAGCTAGAGGGAATTGTAGTTCATATCCTTGTGATTGCATAGAACCATAAGGTGACCAAAATTCTTTTTACTTATTGCAGGCAGTGTGGGAAGTCGTTCAAGCCAGAAAAAATGCATAAGCATATGAAGTCCTGTAGGGGAATGAAAGCATTTGCAAAGACTGCAGCAGTTAACACTGAGAAGGCTCCATCTGCAGAATCAATAACTTCCTCCCATAGGAAATCAACAAGTGGCTATTTTTTGACCAACTAAGTTGTTTTTGAGTTAATTTCTGTTGATTTTCCAAAATTGTGAGGGAAAAGAAAAGGCATCCTTTTTTTTTAGCTAATGTACAGCAGGTGATCAGAGTAGAAATGAAATATCCATCTGCTCATTTTTGTTGACAATTGGTCTCCTATTATGGAGGTTCAGATTCCTCTATGATCCTATATTACCACATCACATCCAGATAAAAATTGCAAGAATAAACCATAAATGGAAAGGAAATTAAAGTGGACATGAAAAAACCACATTTTGGAAAAAGGACAGATAAGGTAATAACTGTAATCCAAATGGCGGTTTAAAAATTTAGCAAAGACCTACATGGAAGCCAACTATACATTTCAATGATATAGCACATATTTCAGTCATTACAAAAATTCTGTGATAGTCATAGGACATCCTGTGATAGAACTCCAGGGCAAAAATACCATATTCTTTGTGCTGTAAAACTCTCGACAGTAAACCCCTACCTGGACAAGAAATTAGTGGTTGATAGTGTAATCACTGTTAGTTCTTGTGGTATGTATCTAATTAATGGAAACAATGGCGGAATCAACATGCTCTAATAGGAACCCATATAACTTCTTTCTCAAGTCATCTATCCTCTCATCAACCCCAACTCCACCCCCAACCAGGTCATCCAACCACTGATTCACCCTTTTAAGTTGCCCAAGAAGATACGCAATTTCTGATCTTTCCTCTCTGCTTTGCTCAAATCCCACATTTAATGAATCCTCCAAATACTTCAAGAACCATTCACGAGAAACCAGGAGCAATTTTTCAGCCAAAGTTGCTGTCTCTTTCAGTCTACTTCCCTTAGAACAGTCCTCCCTTACGGTATTTGTTTTCTTTGTTGAATTACGTTGTGAAGGAGTTGGCATCCGCTTTGCATTTGACTCTGATAAAGAGCTTCCATGATTTCTATGATTTTTTTTATCTTGAGGAGAATTACTTTCAGAATTCAATTCCTCTGGATTCTTATCTATGATGACATAATGAATTTTCTCACCATTTTGAAGACTACTCTTTTCTTGCATTCTGAAAAGATTGAACTTGGAAAGATTAGTCCCTACTGCAGCTTGAACCCAAGATGTGGCATTCTTATCAGTGAAACTTTTACATGCATCTGGCAATGAACGCCGTAGGCTACAATAACCATTTGACTTAGCTTCAGAAAGTGTTATGCTCTGTAAGGAATTGACAACTTTTCCAGCTCTCTGCATACTTAGATGAAGGTCCAAAAATTGCTCCACCAGTGTTCCTGCAGGAACTTTCTGAGAGGTATCACAGAGTTCCGCAAACGTACTGAAAAAATAAAACTTGGTCATCATAATATTCCAAGCTTGAAATCTTTACTAAAGGCATCATGCTCCATATTAGTCTAGATTTTCCTTTTTTTTTTTTGGAAAAAAATCTGGAAAAACATGTATATACCCTGTGTATCATAGTCATTAGCAGTTGACAACATCATTATATGGTATTAAAGGAGATTATAATTTTTTATGGTAACAAGGACGGTTTACTAATGAAAAGTTCATATGCATCTTTGTAGGAAGAGAGAACTAGCAAAGTTGGACATTTTCACCAAATGAACTACTTAACTGGTTATGTGTACAACAAAGCACACCCCTGTCAACACAGAGGGAGGGGGGGGGTTTGATTCCAGCAAAACATGATGGCAGGAAAATTAAATCAATGTAAATTGAGCAGATTATACTCCAAGTAGTTTCATGGTAAAAATCATATAATATAGAACTTAGGTGCACTAAAATAATGTGAAATTGCTAAACTTTCCTAAGCAGGCTACCAACATTCACATGCTAGAAGAAGAAATGCATGAAATCAATGAAAGCTAGAACAGGGGAACAGAAACAAGGAAATGGAGAAATATTCCGTAAGCTACAAGATGACCACTAGGACTTGTTTTATGTAAATCAGCCCACCCTCACCCCACCCCAAAAAAAGAAAAGAAAAGATGTATACCAGCATTTGACATCATAAATTCTGCCAGAGAGAGTACTAATGGCTGTCACCAACACTTACCCATCCATATTACCCCTACAAAAGACCTATAACAAAAGCAAATTACTTGAAGGCCCTAAATTTAGTAATGTCACCTACTCACCCATTATTTCACAAACAAGTAGAATAATCTAGCCTGGCTGCATATGAGATATCTTCTGTAATTGCATAACGGCCTTAAGTAATTCACTAAACAAGCATTGGGCAAATATGGTCAAGAAAAAGATATTAAAGGTTGTTATTTTTGCTTTTCTTCTTTTCTTTTTCTGAGGTGGTGAGGGTGGGGCTTTTTGGCAGATCTCATGTGTTACACACATGCCACTGTACCCTGGGTATCTGAACGAACTAGGTGATGTACAAAAATTATTTATGCAGTTCTATCACTTTAACCTTATTCAATACATTGGAGAATTTCAGATTTATAGTTCACCTCCCAAGCATAAGCAATTTCAGGCTGTGCCTGTCACCCAATAAATCTTCCACATTGAACACTAGGTAACATGAAGGTACATAAAATTCTTGGTATATACATTAACTAATGCTTCACATCATTCTTCCCCTGAAATGTACTGTGTCTACACAACTGTTCTCCACACTGAATAACAAGTTCAATCCATTTACATTTCAACAATCCAGTTCCATCACATTTGAGCAATCCAGTAAAAGGAAACTTTGACTCTAGAGTCTGGATTTCCACTTAGCATATTGGATATCATCTTTGCCCTCTGATCTGAAGATGAAAAACATTCATAACTCATCTCCATTCTTGGTTTTTTTTTCAATAATGTGTCTTTTCAAATGCATTTCATAAGTCCAGGATATGATCCATGATTACCATGATTCTTCTTCTGACGCGTTCTTCTTTCCAAACTCATATTCAAATCTGTACCAAAAACACCTTCTGCAGCACAACTGAACTAGGCATGCCAATGCCCTCCAAGAGGCAAAACACTGTCTTGATAGTTGGCAATTCATAAGTAATGAGACTTCCAATAGACAGTAGAAGCTTCTATTCCAGCATGTGTAATGCACAAAACAAATTAATCTATATAAGAATGACAATCTATATAAGAATAACAAGATTAGATGAGTAGCTTCAGTGGTGCACCTTCATGCACTCAATATCTGGATACAACGGCTTGCTTGGTAGAATATTGTGGGACACTTCCCTTTTCGGTATTGGACCTCATTCAAGACATTCTCTCTCTTTTCTTTTTTTCTTTTTTTTTTTCTTTTTTTGAGATAATCAAGAAAGCCTTTTTTATTGAAACAAGCTGGGAGAACCCAGCAAAGACAGTACAAACCAGGCTAGAGACCAGCCATACAGCCAACAGTCCTACTTTAAGCTTCCAATGCTTTGGAAAATGTATGTCATACCTCAGAAAGATACCAAATTTTGTTCCTTAAATTCTCCTAGTACAATAGTTCAAGAAGTATCCACTTCTCCAATATGACTAACATTTCCACTTAACAGCATCAAGACTCAAGTAACAATGTTCTTCAGGAAATTTACACTATATATATAGAACTAATAGGTTATGCAGTAAAACATAGGATGAATTCATTGTTGTCTATTCATGATCAGGAGCACTAGAGACTCTTACTGTGTATTTCAACATGTTTATCAAACACAATATAAGCTAAGGGATGTACTGCATAGCATTAGGAAAAATTCAAACTATTAATACTCATTATTCCATAGAAGGATGTAAATAAATATGGAAAATTACCGCCAAAAAATATAACACAAAACACAAAAGAGTATAAACTGTATACCGCATGCAATTGATGATACCCTCCGCAGCAGATGCTTCTTCTAATTCACGTACAGCAGCCAAAAATGAGACATTTCTATGAGACACAGCTTTCTGAAAAGGGTCAATGTCAATGTCAATATGGCATAAAACAATTAGAACTTGGCATCAGATAAACTGGAAGTATGGAACTTTATTAAAACATGAACCATACCTTTCCAAGATTATTTATAGTAGATGGGAGTGCATTCCACAAAATCCTCTGGTCAGACCAAGTCTTGAAATTGAGAGGCACATTAAGCAGATGAATTGGGATAGTTCCCCCAGATGACGATTTCAAATCCCTTTTTGAAGTCTTGCTCTTTGATTTTGGAGAAAATATGTCATTTTTGTTTTGCAATGGTGAAACACTCAAACTTGGAGGCTTCGTTGGTTTATCATTCTTACAAGCTTTCTTATCAGAAATCACCTGCAGCAACATCCAACCATTAGCTTCATGGAAAACACCAATGTGAGATTTGTAGAATGGAGTACAAGTTGAAGCAATAAATTTTAATTTCACACATGCGACACTTGTCCAGAATGACAAAAAGAGGGAAAGATCTAATTTTACCCATCAAATTTGTCAAACCCAAATCAGAACTTTTTTATTTTTTTTGGCTTATCAATGATTCAACGGGTATCATGTTCTCCCAATCGTTAAAGAAACATATCCAGATAATATAATCTACACCAGAATGCACAACTGTCAAATAATAAACCTGCCAACTACCCAAAATGACAAAGCCAAAGACTTGCTGTAGCTGTAAAAGTTTACAATATAGGTGCAACATAAATTAAAATTTACAACGGCATTGGCACTATATAATTTTTGGCATACAAGAACAAATATATCCCTAATTCCACAATCAAATTCTTTACAAACATTTAAGCAGAACTAAAACATCTGAAAGTTTAAAATAAGGGATTAGGTTCAATACACTATATTACTATTTAACTATAATAAATTCAATCCAGCGCCCAGACAGAAAAAGTGTGCAACTGCTCTATTTTACTGCGCATAGGATTGTACAAGAGACTTCATCATATTGAATGGTGCCATTTCTGAAATAGCTGCCTTTCTCATCGAAAGGGTCATTGAGATAATCAATTAAAAAGTTCAATTTTCATATAAATTTAAATGAGTCAATTCAATCCCCATGGATAATCACAAAAAGGAAGGGGCTTTGACAGTAAGATATAGACTAGAAACACAACAGTGCAAAGATAATGCCAAAATGTCACAATACAAGCATCCTTCTACCACCATGCTTGATAAACAACCAAAGAAACATAAGAAGAAGAAATAGCCAAAATGCAAAACACAAAAAAGCATTGTGAGAAAACAAGGAAAAAGGGTAGTGAAAAGTTTCAAACTTGAAAAGCAATAAAACGTGGGTACACAGCCACAGACACAAAAGGTGTAAGAGAGAACATTACAGAAGCATTATCCGAAGAATTGCAAACTTGTTTGGACTTTGAACTCGATGTAGTAGTAGTATGAGCAGCATTAGTCCTAGAAGTCGAAGTAGAAGTAGCTTTAGGACTCTGATCCCAAACCCTCCTTGCAGAATCCAAACTCAACCTCCTCAACTGTAGTCCCTCAACTTCCACATTCTTAGACTTGGCCTTGGTCTTGACCACCTTGGCATTGTGAAAATCACGCTTTGGTGTAATGGGCAACAAATCAGAGGGCACCAAATCAGTGGGATTGCCAACACAGGGACAAGGGCTTCTCTTGCTTTTGGGAACAGGTTTCAACCCACGAAGAACTGGAACTGGAGAACCCAAGTCGAGCCGTGAGGCATAAACAAACTGACCCAGTTGAATCTTGTCGCTGTAAATCAAGTCCACGTCATTGTCTGAGATTGAAACATAGGCTGAGTGAAGTGAATCCGAGACTTTCAAGAAGAACCCTTTACTCTTCCACGGATCATTGTCGTGGTCATTGGGTAGAGAGGGCACAATCTCAATAACTTGGAGAAGAGCTGAGCGGTGCTCTCCTGTGACTTTCACGTCCTTGTTGCCTGCATGATGGAGAAGCTTAGAAAGAACACCAGGAGTTAGAGAAGCCATAGTGTCATATGTGTGTGATTTTCTCTTCAATGTGGTTATGGAAGTTCAACAGTTTTGACACCACCATGGGCATGGTACTGTGGCAGAGAGAGAGAGAGAGATTGGAGGAATTGATGTTGTGGACACGTGGCAAATCGGGATACGGTTTGCTTGAGATTTTCAAAACTTTTTGCAGCACAAGCAAGAGGGAAAAGGACAATACAAGGTTGAGGTTTCGAGGTTTATCCCACAGGCACAAAAAAAAAGCTAATGAGGACAAAGAGAACCATCTTTTCACTCGTTTAAATATCAACCCAAATGGCAAATATGAATATCATAAGCTACTTTTTTTTTAATTTAAAAGGGAATTTTATTTTCTCTCTCTCTCAAATTTTTTTTTTTTTAAGTTTTTGATGAGCTCTCTCAACTTTTTTATTCATTTAGAAAAACTAATTTTTAGGTAAATAACAATTAATATATCATTGTCAAACAAAAAATTATCAATCTCAAAAAGATTGTGTGGATAGGATATTAATTATTGTTTTCAATTTTTCATTTTTTAAAAAATAAAGTTAAACTGCATATGAATATTTACGAAAGTAGAAAGTAGCCAAAAAAAAAAATTAATAAACTATATTTTTGGCTTTTCCTTATTGAAATTTTGGACAGATTCACTTTTGATCCTTTAAATTAAAAATTAAAAAGTTTGAATTTGGTTCTTACAATTTAAAAGAAATGAAAAAAAAAATTCCCTACATCTATAGGTTAGATTTGATTTTAATCCTTTAAATACGTTGTTAACTTATTTTGATCCTTAAATATAAGATTAGTTCAATTTTAATCCTTAAAGAAATCAGTTTTCCAATTTAGTTTCAATTTTTTTAAACTTTTTTTTTTTTTGAGGATATATTTTTTTTCTTAAAAGACCAAAATGTGATCGATATACTATAATTTAGCCATTATTAACATGTGTATCTTTTCTTTTTTGCACAGTTAATCCTATTTTAATTAGTCTAAAAGGTTTAAAATATTGAAATATACATGGTACATGTAATTAGAAATTTATTATCTTATCGCCTGTATTTTTAACATAATTTTATTTTATAAATGTATTTTGAACATTCTTGTTAACTTATACATGCTAAATAAAGTTACCTTATTATATTTCAAAACAACGAGCTACCTTTGAAATGATGGGAATTACACCATGCATCTATTTTGTCGTGTAACAAATCCTTGAACTAACAAAAGTTAGAAATTATTGTATATTTTAGGAGTATACTCCCTTCTTCTCATAAAGGGGTGGACCCTACTATGGAACCCCACCCCTCTATAAGAGGGAGAGATTATACTCCCAGAACATGCAATAACAGTCCATCAAAAATATGATTTTATTGTACGAAATTCTTGTGTTTGTGATTTTGTGACTAATAAATAATCAGGTAAATTACGCTAACAAGCTCAAGATAAAACAAAATTATAATCCTTATACCCGATTTTTATGAAATTACATTTCATCCCTAAATAATCAAAAATAATTAACAGTTCAACCCCTTTTCCCACCCTCCAAGTGATCAAAATAATTTATTGTCTACTGCTAAAATAGTTAAGAAAAAGAAGTGAGTGGTGTTAATTAATCTGATCATTTGAGAGTGTTCTAAAACATCAAGTATAACAAGTCTCATCTCATTATAAGTCGTAAATTGAATATTTAAGTGTGTATTATATGGGTGTATGGTGAGTCTCATATCAAGTATTTACTAAGGTTTCGTTTGGGAGGAGGGAATGGAATAGAATGGAATGAAAAGAAATGAAAAGAATCATTTTAAAATATTCTTCCATTCCCTTGTTTAAGAGTTTTAATGGAGGGAATGGAAAGCTCATTCCCTTGTTTTAGAGTTTAAGTAAGAGGGAATAGAATGGGTAGAAGGGAACACTTATTCCTCTCAATTCCCTTAAAATCTCAAATTTCCATTCCCCCCGAAATTGGGAGGAATGGGAGGGAATGGAATTAAATTTAATGATTTTTTTACTAAAACTCCTAAAAATATTCATGTATATTCAACTCTTTATTTTAAAATAGGGGTCTAATAGTAATATTGTCATAAAATGATTCCATTTCATTCCCTCCATGTAGCTCCTAAACAAGATTACTTACATTCCATTCATTTTTATTCCTTTCCATTTCTTTATTTTAAAACATCCAATCAAGGATACTTAATTTCATTACATTCTATTCTTTTCCATTCCTTTCCCTTACTTAAATACATTTCATTCAATTCCTTTTTTTTCCATTCCCTTATTATTCCATTTCATTCCATTTCATTCCCTTCCCTTATGAACTCCCAAACGGAGCCTAAATGAATCTTGGATATATAATTAAGAAAAAGGTTAACACATGCTTGGTTTAGGAAATATTTTTAAAAACTTTTATGGAAAATACAACTATTTTATAAAACATTCTTTTTTTTATATATTTTTCATGAAAGTAATATTAAAATTTTCCTAAAGTGTTTATTATAAATGCCTTAGGGCACCCGGACCCTATAAGTAATTATGAAATACTCTAATTAAAGTTTAAAACTTCAAATAGTCTTTTTTTTTCACTCAAATAATATGCATTTTAAGGAAAAGAAAAAACAAATAAAGAAAATAAAAGCGGTACTAGACTACTAGTACATTATGAAGATTGTTTGGATCCGATTAATATATGTCTTAAAATACTAATTATCCATTTTATGAAACTTTTTTATGAAAAATTAAAAAAAAAACTATAAAAAAATATTAGTCACTTTTCATCTTCTCATAAAACACATCCTAAACTGATTTATTAATTAATTAATGTCCTATGTCTCCAAACTCCACCTATATTTTTACAATGGATGTAAAAATTTTGACCATTGAATTGTATGCTTTTATTATATTTTTTATACTTGCAAAATTTTAAAAAGATTAAAAATTAATAGTTATATCATTAATAAAATGTTTAAATTTCAAATTTTTGTGATAAAATATTACAGATAAAAATAAATTAATTAATTAAATATTAAATAACATCTTATTTAAATTTAATTTAATGTGCGTATTAAAAACATAAATAACTTATACTTCAATCCTTAAATTTTTAAATTTTAAATTTAATATTTCAATAAATAAATGTATGACTAAAGAACTTTTGTTTTTAGGCATTCGTTATTTTCGAAACCCAAGAAAAGATATTTAAATAATGCAGAGGTCGCAATCAGGGTCAAAACTGTTGAGTGTTGACAACTGAAAAGAACTTAAAACTGAAATGTCTCTGTCGGAGACCCAATCAGCAGACAGTTAGGCTTACCGAAGAAGTGGAATCCCACCACTGTGCCACTTACTTTTTCTTTTTGTTTTTGGTAAACCTTGCAACTTCAAGATAAAGCACAATTCAAGCTTGGTCAACAACTCGTGGAAAAGTCATTGTTTTTACCCATTTAATATCACATGATGCGAACAATTCCATAAACTAGTTTTCTTGGTTGGTAAGACCCAAGAACACAGAAAAATTGCTTGAATTACCCCTCCAAGTACACACATAAATGCACATGTGAGTCCTTACCCCTCCAAGACCTTTTGCTCATTACCCCTCCATGACTCAAACTATAGATTTACTTGAAGCATTCTCGAGTAATGAATATCTCTATCTCTTCTTGTGCATAAAATGAGCAAAAGGTCCCTTTAGATTTAAATTAAGGTGATATCACTTAGAGTTGTCATTTGGTGGTAGGAGTCTTTGCATCGTTTTACATAATATTTGAAGAAGTTAAAGGATTTGAGTAGTGGTTCTTCCATGAATGTGATTTGTTTACAATAATAGTTTCATCAAAACTCCGATGGTACATGTAGTATTACTTATTACCATCACAAGACATAAAATCGATGAGTCCGCATTTATAACCTCTTTTTTTTTTAGCAAAAAAAAAAAAAAAATTTAACGTCATATCACCTCTGAACATTGAAGACCAAAACCAAAAATTGATTGAATATTGGTAAACATCCTAAGCAACAAGCTTGGAATTGCACAAATAATGTGTAGGACATAAGTAGACGTGCTAACCAACAACATTAATGGGAAACGCAATAAATATATATAATTCAACCTCCTCATCCTAATCCAAGCCATATATTTATAATTCAACAATGGTGATGCTTTTATATTTTTAGTTACCTATAAGCAACGTTAAAAATAAATAAATAAATAAAAAATGGCTGAATAAGAAATATATTTATCAATCAAACAGGGCTACAAAAACACACGGACCAGCCCAATCTTGTAAAGAAGAGATGAAAGTGAGCCCTCATGTGGAAGAGCCCGGCCCAATCATAAATTTTAATTCTGAAGATGTAAATAGCCTTGAATATTTACAACTTTAATGAGAAAAGATTCATCATGTTTAAGGACACAATATTTTTTAGTTTTTCCATGTGATGTGGTTTTTTATGACTTTGTTGTTATTATTATAGAAAATTGGAACGTTTTATTCTGTAAAAGAAGAAATAAGAAAAATAATGACATATAACATGTTATAAAAAACATGGTATGTTATGATTAATTTGTATTATATTTAAAAGTTGAAACGTAATATTATTGTTAATAAGCCATTGTTGAGCCACATTATCGATCCTGTCATTATTATTATTATTTTTTTTTATTGATTTGTTCCTCTAGTTTTTTTGATAATATTAAAAAAAAAAATTAAGCATAATGAATTGAAGAGTAATTAAAAAAAAGTGGGAAGGAGTTCTTTTTAAATTAAAGTATATGAATGTGTAAAGGTATAATATATGTACAGTTAAAACTATCCAATATATTATTAGGAAAAAAAACATTCAAGATATTTATAAAAAAAAAAAAAAAAAGCCCGTACAAGATGTTGTGGACTTATATGAGAGTGCTAAAATCTAATCAAGAGATCAGATACATTATGTGAAAGTGTTGAAATCTAATCAAGAGATTGGACACATAAGTAGGGTGTGTCCCTACCATTTCTCAAAAATGGTGATGTAACCGATGATTTGGTATACTTTGCTCTATATTGGTCCATTTTGGCCCATTTCGATTTATTTGATTCACTTAATTCATTAAGGTCTATTTTGGCCCATTTAGTCCACTTCGGTTGATTCTAAATTAATGATAGTTCTAATTAGCTCAATTGGTAAAATCTTTTATTATCGAATAAGATATTTGGGTTTGATCCTCATCTTACACCAAAGACTATATAACTAGTGTCTTGGTCTCTCCCAGAAAGAAAGAAAGGTTAAAAAAAAAAAAAAAACAAATGACAGCAAAGAAAATTGCTTGAATTTTCCTAGTTGCTATAGTTGAAAGCGTGAAACTCACCTACTTGATTTAAGGTATCAGGAAACAAAAGAAAAAAGGTCATTAATTATTAATTACTAGTGAAAGCGAGTGATTCCATGGTGGATACGTTTTATAGTTGACATTCGGTCTATCTCATGAGCACTATTGGATGTCATATTGTGCCAACCTCCTTCAATCATGTGGCTAGAGATTGGTGAATACAATCAAATATCATCACCTTTGTTTGGAACTGATCAAATTATCAGTTTCTTCAAGTAGGAAGGTGTTCGGTGGTTTAGTCGTGAAAAATGGACAATTTTGAAAACAGACATTCCACCTTTTTTGATAGGCCTTTAAACTACCCTCTTAATTCTTCACCAAGTAATCTCCTCTGTAACCACATTTATTTTTTTGTCACAGAGTAAACATGGTTGTTATTTTATACAAGCTAAAAAGCACAATTTCTCTGCCACATCCACTTTTTGCAAGACAATGGAAAGTGACTACAATTCAACTAAACGCCACTATGATATTACCATGTCAAAGAGAACCAGAAGGCCAACAAATTCCAGTCAGATTTATTCAGCACCAGTTTCCCCATATCAAGATATTCCTCCTCCTGGTAAAGCAGTTGTTAATGAGTTAGGAGAAGATGAGAGCAGTTCTCACTCAGAAGAGAGTGATCGTAAAAGCTTGAAGCAGCTGATAAATAGCAGGAGTTCACTGAGCCAACACTTCACTGCAGAAGAAAAGCAACTTCAAATAGTTCCAAAGCAGCAGAAGGAAGAGGGTGTTCTTGATGATGGAGTGAAGCTAAAGAAAATGGTGAGTCGCTATGCCAAATTTTTGAGCCGCTTGATCAAGGTTAAGCGTGACTTACCTAAGGGTGGAGAATCCCGGAAAAAACCTCTTCTCCTATTGAAAGCCTAGGAATATATATTTGTGTGTGTCATTTATGAGCTTGTTTCTGCAGTGGCTGATTACCTATATGCATTGATTATCGGCCAACTGCATATACTTTTTTCTCCTATTTCATTTTGTATTTCAAGTCCTTGAGATATAATTAATATGTAGAACATATATGTTATACACTATAAGAGCCTTTATCATAATCTTCCTATATATGCATATTTGTTTAGAAATCAAGTACTTGTATTGCATGGGTTTCTTCTCTTCAGTTTTAACACAACTTATTTTTTAAAACAAAATAAGTTGATGAAAGTAATCTTATCAAAACATAATAATTTAGTTCCTCTCCAATAACAACAATAATTTATATGGTACAGTGTTGTACATACTAGTAATCTGTTTGCGTATTTCTTTGCACCAAATTAAACCTTGAAATCGTTACTCAAAAAGATGCATAAATTTCAAGGGCCACTTAAATTCCTAATTCATTTCTCCAACTATAAGTCCTCTTTGGAAGAAATTACCCCATAAGCCTATGTTCAGAGGCGCTGCTAATTGAAAGAAGTGATTAATGGGACAATGATTCCCTTCGAATTTCAAAATATTATATATTAATAGTTAACATTTCAATGTTTTCGCTCAAAATATTTCATACATACCCACCTCAGATCGAGATCTGCCCAACTTAGTCCATGTTGGTGGTCGGTGACCCTCTTCCAAAAATAAAATATAAGCCACTTCTCCATTATTTACTAATTTCATAGGTGAATGGTCAAAATTTTGTTCAAGGATTTTCAAATTTTAGGACATCAATACTAGAGGTTGTGAACAAATTATCTTATTATCTTTATTTTTTTCTTTTGAAGAAATCAAATGTTATAGTTGAATTTTCCATGATCTAACGTTCAAATAAAAGTCATTTTAATTATAGGGATTTATGTTACAACTTACTACAACATAACAATTCAAATAATTCCTTGACTTATCCTATATAAAAATATACAAGTATAATCAATGTATAAACAAATTGGTAGGCTATTTATTTTAAAGTCTTACTAGCCATTGGCACAATTCAAAAATATTTTACAATTTTTTGAAGTCCAAATGTTGAACTATATTATACTCGTTGTTTAAAAGTTTGAATGATTATGTATTAAAATGTGTAGTGTATAGGTGGACAATGTATGTTGTAAAAGTAATATGCTTATAGTACAAGCAAGTATAATAGTAAATGGGTCTAAGCCCATTAGGCTTATATTCTAATAGTCCCTCAAATTCATGTTGGGTGAAATGCTGTGATGAACACGAGTAATGCACAAAAGCGTTCTAGCGGAAGAGGCCTAGTGAAGATGTTAGCTATTTGGTCTTGGGGGAAAGGATACTACAAATGGGCCTAAGCCCGTTGGGCTTATATTCTGACATACATTCAAACGGAGCCAAGATTCAAACAAGATTCACAAACATGGTAGCCTATAAATGGTATGAATGGTTCTCAAATTGTGTTGTGCATTGCATTTATTGTTGCAAGCAAGGATCTTGAAAAGTCTAAGGAATGATATTCTTCTACTATTATTTAACAACAATGTGATTTGCAAGCAAAAAATAACTTGAAAAGTATTGTACATTGTTTAGATTTGGGATAGATAAATTTTCAAGATTTTGGTAGAGATCTCAAAAATATAATTCCTTTGGAAAATGGTATTTCTTTATTATTATTACTTAAAAGATGAGAAAATTTCTTATATTTTTTATAAATGAACATCCTTTTTATATTTGAAAAGATGAGTATTTTCTCTTAAAAAACTTCATGACTTTTTGAAAAAGTTTATTTTTAAAAAAGAGGATATATCTCATGAGTTTCTGGAAAAGAGGGTTTTGAGAATGTTTGTCTCATGAGTTTTTATGAGAATGGGATTTCGATGGGAAATTATAAAAAGATAGACTAATTTTATTTTAAGAGAGGATTTTTTTATGTACTTTAAAAAATTGTTTTCAAGATTAGATTCCAATCCTTTGAAAGTGGGGGTTTTTTTTTTTAACAAAAACAAGAAAAAAGAAAAAGAATAGACTCGGAAGATCCATCTTCAGTAACACTCACCACATTGATTAAAGATGCAGAGAATAAGCAAGATGCAAAGATGGTTTCCTTTAAATCCATGGGATCTAGTATACATATGTGTAAAAGAAGGCATAGTATATACCGATAAGTATGAGGAAAAATCCAACCTTTATTAATTGCATAAATTACTATGATAAGTACGAGGAAAAATCCAACCTTTATTAATTGCATAAATGTAAATGACTTGTATATAAATGACAATAAAGTAAATGATCACAAGTATTTATAGTATAAAACATTGTAATTGACAAGTATTTAAAGAGTATAAAAGTAACACATTTATTTTGTAGCAAAAAAAAAATTGTGTTTTTATTTTATATATATATATATATATATATAATTTTTATTTTAAGAATCTAATTTATAAGTGGATAAAGTAATTTGAAAATCAACAAGAGAGTGGTCTTATTTTTTAGGCAACTTTTTAGTGAGAGTCAGAGTTGTATTTTTACCTAATTGTCCTTTAATTTTGTTTCTACTTAAATATAAAGGTGTAGAGGCATTTTTTAACTAAAAAAATGAAGATCTCAGAAAAAACCTTTTAAATAATGACTACCTGTATTTAAATTTCAAGAATGTAAAAAAAGTTATTACATAGCATAAAAGTGAAGAGCACAAAAATAAAAGAACAATAATGTAAATGAATTACATAGATCTATAATGTATCCGTTTGGATTGCGCGTTTTGCGCGTTTCAGTTTCAGTTTTTTTTTTTTTTTTTTTTTTTTTTTCAGCGCATGAACAGTAAAATCACATGAATGTACTGTGCAGGAGACAAAAATCACTGTTCATGCACTGTAGCAATACTGTTCATGCACTGTAGTAGTACTGTTCATGCATTTAAAAATATTAAAAATGAGTCCCATGACACTATTTATACATTTAAAAATTATTTTGTTACAGTGTTTTTCAGTTTTCAGTTTTCAATTTCAGCAACAATAAGTTCAATCCAAATAAACCCAATATATTTACCAAGAAAATAAAGAAGAATGGATAGCTAGGGTGTGGTAAGCTAGACTACCCTAGCCTAGAAAAGGGGGAAAAAAAGAAGGCTTACATAAGGCTTTTTAGGGAAAAAGGCTGCTGAGATTTTTTGTACAAATGGTTTTAGAGACTAGCCTATACAGGAGAAAGAGAGTTGGGTGAGTTGTAGAGAGATTTTTTTTTTTTGATGGTAAACTGGAAGAGATTATCATTCCACAGTGAAATTGAATTACAACAGAGCCTTGAAAGGAAAGGATTACATCATATCATCTCCTAGAATGTTCAGAATACAAGGGGGAGAAATTCCTTTCCAAATGTTTGATTGGCCAGAAGATTTTGCTTCTTTTGCCAATGAATGGGCTGCTCTGTTGCCGTCCCTTTTCAGGTGATGGAAGGAGCAGTGACTAAAGGTGCTTGACGCCTCTCTGATGTCATCAAGAATATGACCAATGTCGCTGCCTGTTGCCCCTGAATTTAAGGCCAAGATGATAGAAAGAGCATCGGATTCAAACATTGCCTGGCTGACCTGCATCTCCACAGCAAAGAGGACTCCAAGGTGAAGCGCAATTGCTTCTGTAGTTTCAGCAGAGAAGCAAGAAGGGAGGACCAAGCTGAGGGCGCCAAATGGAGAACCAAAGGAGTCCCTAATGACCACGCCAATGCAGGAGTTGCCACCCCCTGGATCTGTCGCACCATCAACGTTGATCTTAAAGAAACCAGGAGGTGGAGCAGTCCAATGGTTGCAAGCAGTTGGAGGGGAAGGCATGGGGCTGAGCCGAGCTTCATTGAAATCCAGGGAGGCTCTTTTTGCTGATTCCCAAGTCTGGTATGGCGAGGTTGCGGTGTCATTGTGGATAGCTTGGTTTCGATTGCCCCATAATGACCAAAGGACCCAGAAAAATAAGTCCAATTCCCTTAACATGCCTAAACCAATAAACTTGGAGGCAAGGTCCAAGATGTCAGCATTAGTGGTAGAGAGGTTTACAGGACAGTCAGTCCAAAAAGACCAAGTTTGCTTAGCATGGGAGCAGTGGAGCAGAGCATGTTCAATGGACTCCAATTCCCGATCACAGAGAGGACAGAAACCAGAGGTGTTTAACCCTCTACAACGGAGATTTAGCATAGAAGGAAGGCCATTCCGGCACACACGCCACGCAAAGATCCGAACCTTAGGGGGAACATTTAGTCTCCAAATCTTTTTCCAAAAGGAAGATTGATTAAACTCAGATGTGCTCACTTCGGATTCAAAATTATCCACCACACGCAAAGCAACATAGTACGCGCTCTTCACAGAAAAGGAACCGCTTTTGTTTCCCATCCAAATGAGCTGGTCTTCAGGGAGGCAATAACAGATCAGAATTTTGAGAATGGAGTCAGCTTCGAAAGGCAGAAAGATAGCGCGCACCAAATCAGTTTTCCACCACTTTGAGTCCTCGTCAATGAGAGAGGAGACCATTGGGAAGTTACCAAAATCTGATTGAGGCGAAATTACCTTATAGGTAGTTGGTGTTGGGAGCCATCTATCATCCCAAATGTGAATCCTTTTGCCATTCCCCACCCTCCAACGAGTGCCCTCTATAAGAACCCGTAGGCTATTATGGATGCTCCTCCAAGCGTAGCTAGGATTACTTCCAACCTTAGAATTTAGATCATCTTCATAGGGGAAGTATTTAGCTTTATAGACTCGAGCAATCAAGGAAGTGGGATTTGTGAGAATCCGCCACCCTTGTTTTGCTAGCAAAGCAAGGTTGAATGCTTGGAGATTTCGGAAACCCATGCCACCGTATAATTTGGACTTACACATCTTTTTCCAACTAACCCAAGCAATTTTTGACTCTTGGTTCCTTTGGCCCCACCAAAAGTTTCTCATCATTCTTTCCAAGTCATCGCATAGGGTTTTTGGGAGAAGGAAGCAGCTCATGGTATACGTGGGCACCGCTTGCGCCACGGCTTTGATAAGGACTTCGCGGCCCCCAGTAGAGAGAAGTTTCTCTTTCCACCCCGCCAGCTTCTTGCCCACTTTTTCCTTAATCTCGGCAAAGACTTGAGTTTTTGATTTTCCAATCAACGATGGAAGACCAAGATACTTTTTATGTCGAGAGTCCTGCATCGGGCCAAGAATATTAAAGATCACATCTCTAGTGGAAGAGGGAGTGTTAGGGCTGAAAAAGACCGAAGACTTGTCTGGATTAATTTTTTGGCCTGAGGCTGATTCATAAGCGCTAAGGATGCTCATAAGCTCATTGCACTCTTGGGCGTTTGCCTTACAAAAAAGAAGGCTGTCGTCCGCAAAGAAAAGGTGCGTGATAGAAGGGCAGCCCCTGCAGATGGAGATCCCATTAAGAGCTTGGTTTCTCGCAGCATGGTGGATGAGTGCAGAAAGGCCTTCAGCACAAAGGAGGAAAAGGCCCGGCGAGAGTGGGTCACCTTGTCTAAGGCCCCTAGAGGGAGTAATGCAGCCGTAGGCTTCCCCATTGATGATAACAGAGTATGAAACAGTTGTAATGCATTGCATGATGAGAGAAATCCAATTATTATGAAAACCCAATTTTTCCATGACTCTCTTGATGAAACCCCATTCAACTCGATCAAACGCCTTGCTCATATCAAGCTTGATGGACATAAAACTATCTTTGCCCTCTGTTTTAAGGTTTAGATAATGCATGAGTTCAAATGCCACAAGGACATTATCAGTTATGAGTCTATCGGCTGTGAAGGCACTCTGATTTTCGGCTATCACAAGAGGGAGGACAGCTTTTAATCTATTTGCAAGGACCTTTGAAATGAGCTTGTACGTGACATTGCATAAGCTGATAGGACGGAACTCAGTCATCTTAGTGGGAAGCTTTGTTTTTGGGATAAGAGATATATTTGTTTTGTTAATTTCAGACATTGGCAAATTTGAATTTAACACATTTAAGACCATATTTGTGATATCTCTACCCACAATATTCCAGTATTTTTGAAAGAAAATGGCTGACATACCGTCGGGGCCCGGAGATTTGGTTGGATGGATCTGGTGGAGGGCCCTCAGAACTTCTTCACTGGTGAAAGTTTTGGTGAGCTCGGCATTCATATCATCTGAAACTCGAGTTGGAATGGTGCTAATGACATCCTCAATACTGCTTGGGGAGCAAGTGGTGTAGATTTTTGTGAAATAGTCCACCGCTGTGCCTGCAATGCTGTCTCTGTCATCACACCAGATGCCATCATCATTCCATAATCCCAAAATGGTGTTCTTCTTTTTTCTCTCAGAAGCTCTAGAGTGGAAGAACTTTGTATTTCTATCACCTTCTTTATACCAGTGAATTTTGCTCCTCTGGTGCCAAAGAATCTCCTCACTATCTAAGAGGCCATTTAACTCTTTTCTCAATTCATTGATTGCTGCGCCATGAGAGCCATCCCTGTCTTGTTCAGTAAGTGTGCTTAACAGTTTCCTTTTCTCCTGGATCTTCCTTGGGATATTTCCGATAACTTCCTTACTCCAGCTGGATAATTCAGAAGCGCAAAGACTAAGATTTGCAGCGATGCCTTCCGGAGTGTTAGAAAGACTACCACTGTTCCAAGCAGCCTCAACAATGCCAAGACAATCGTCTCTTTTGGCCCACAGAGCTTCAAAGTGGAAGCGGCGCTTCCGAGGGGGAGGAGGAGCCCTTGAGTCAGAGATTCGCAGGATGCAATGATCAGATGTGGAGTCGGTAACATGAAGAACTTTACAGTTACTAAATTTATTGAACCAATCCATGTTTGCAAAGGCACGGTCCAGGCGAAGGTAAATGCGGTCACTGCCTTCACGCATATTGCACCAGGTAAACTGGGGCCCTGAGAAGCCTAAATCCTGAAAACCACAGTTGTTCACCGCCTCCCGAAAGCCATCCATTTGACGCTGAGGTCTTTGAGGGCCACCTGATTTTTCAGAGAAGGACAGAATTTCGTTAAAATCGCCACAACAGAACCAAGGTAGAGAAAATTGGTTGTTAAGATAAGAAAGGAGTTTCCAGGAATCATTTCTTAGATGAGCTTCCGGATGACCATAAAACCCAGTAAATCTCCAAGAGAAGTCGCTGTCCTGCTCTGAAATAAAAGCATCAATGTGGTTCTGAGAATATGAATTGATCTCAAGCTTTACTTCTTTTGACCAAAAAAGAGCAAGACCCCCACTTTTCCCCCGGCTGGGAACAATAAGGCCATTAGAGAAGCCAAGCGTAAGTTTTATTTTCTCCATGCGTTTGTATTTTGCTTTGGTCTCCATTAAGAAGACTATATAGGGAGTCCACCGTCGCACAAGATCGCGCAACGCATAAACTGTCCGGGGGTTCCCAATTCCCCGGCAGTTCCAAGATAAGGTATTCATTGTGCCCGGCGGTGCTGCTTAGCAGCCACCGCCGATAATGCAAGGGAGGATTCAATGCTTTGGAGGTGTGTTTCGCACAACCTTTTGTGTGGGAGGGCTCCTTCAGTTTCTTCAGGAAAGACTAACTTACCAGGCCTTTTTGAACCGGAGAGGCTAGCTTTTTGTTCACCTTGGGCCTGTTTTCCTTTTTCCCGGGCCACTCTCTTTAAGTTTCCTTTTCCTTTCGAATAAGTGATATTTGGTGGAGGAGTGGGCTTTTTCATGACAGTGGGTTCTTCAGAGGTGGGTTTTGATGGGCTTGTGACTTCTTGGGCTTCAGAGTGTGTCTGGGTTGTTAAGCCCACTCCAGAAGCTGCATCCTTAGTCCCATTGTCTGAGGCTTCGGTCCTGTCTCTGTCACGTGGAGGGCAAACTGAAATGGGGGGTTTGAAAATTGTACTTTGCCTGTTGCTTTCCTGAAAAACCGCCGCTTGTGAGATTGCTTTTTCTCTTTTGTCAGGTTCCTTGGGTTCCACAGCCTCTCTGGTTTGAAAATTTTCTTGGAATTCTGAACGTGCCCCTGGGTTGGAGCCTGAATCAGATGGGTTCTTTGTTACTTGTTCGGATCTCGCACTTGAATGGCCTGAGCGTTCAGCATCGGAGCCCCAGCTGTGCGAAGACTTTGGTCTGTCAGCATTAAATTTCTGGTTGCCGTTTGCCCTCAGCCAATCCCCGTACTGCTTGGGAGAGGCGAGATTAACCTGGGGGTTTGGGCAGTGCTTTTCATCATGACCCAAGAAGCCGCACACAAAACAGAATGAAGGTAGTCTTTCATATTTAAAATTGACCCAAGTTTTTTCTCCATCATGGTTGAGTATGTTGCCACCTCTACGGAGAGGTTTGTTGAGAGGGATGTCCACTCGGATTCTCAGAAATCTTGCTTGCTTTGTGAGCCACATGCGCTTATCCGTTTCAAGGTATCTCCCCAAGCTGTTACCCAGATCTTTCCCAACATCCTCGGAGAAATTCTCAAAAGGGAGGCCCCAAATTTGGACCCAGAATGGAGCATGAGTAAAGTTTATGTTTGAAGCTGAGAGGCCCCTTTTCCATCTACAAAGAAGCAGCAGATTGTTATCAAAGTTCCAAGGACCATTTCTTTCAACCCATTCCAACTGAAACTCAGATGAGAACTTGAATTGGTAAATGTTTTTTCCAACATCTACAATTCTCAGATCCGAACCCATCTTCCAAGCGCCTCTAAGGGTGTTTTTGAAGGCGCGTTGATTCTGTTGTCTGTCAGTGAAAAGCTTACCAAATAGGCTCAAGACGCACTCCTCGATGAGATCTGAGCTGTGCATTGAGGAGATCTGGATTTCTTCTTCTTCGTCTTTAGTGAGGCAAAGGTGTTGCAGGTCTTCTAACACGGACATATCCATGGACGCGTGGGTTAAGGGGAAACAGAAGTGGTTGGGTGGGGGGGGGGGTGTTGTGTGGGTAGAGAGGAGTATTTGGGTGGAGGGAGAGCCCTTAACAGAGGGAGATGGTCTCGGGTATGGCCGAGAGGAAGAGCTCCTGTGGAGAGAGAGAACTCCTACTGAGGGAGAGCAAAGTACGTTTGTTGTCTCAGTTGTAGAGAGATTTCTGTAGAGGTTAGGTAGAACATGTGATAGTTGTTGGTTATGAAAAAGATGAAGGACATGGGGCATTTATTCTAAAGGAAATGTTAACGAGCACCTGTGTTGGTTAAGATTTGGTTAAGATTTTCTTTAATGAGATATGTTAATAAAAAGGACAAAAAATTATTAAAAGAGCTACCAAAAAAATTTAAAAAAAATTGCTAAAATATTGTCAAAAAAGATAAGGCGTAAGTGCACTTTTAGTCCTTATATTTTGACTTTTTTTTTATTTATTTTTTATTTTAGTCTCTACATTTTAATTTTACAATTTTTAGTCTCCAAATCAATTAACGCGTTCTATTTTGGTCCTTTCTGTTAGCCCACCAACGGAAATTGCTTAGGTGGCAAACTGATGCTGACGTGGCCAATTAAAAAAAAAAAAAATTTTAATTAACATTTAAAAAAATGTCATGTCAGCTTCTAAATATAAAAAAAAAAATTTATTAATCAATTTTAATGAAATTAAAAAAGAAAAAACAATAAAAAACATCAATTCAGATTTAATTCATTTTGAACAAGAACACACAAGAACCAAACACAAAAAACACAAGAACATAAAGCACAAACCCAGAACCAAACACAAAAAACACAAGCTCAAATTTAAACATTAACACAAGATCACAAACACAAAGAACACAATAACAAACATAAGCCAATTACTCTCAAAAAATGGTTGGAATGAGCTGATTGGGTTGCAGGTTAGGTGAAGAGAGAGAGATCATAGATCTGGGTTTGGTTACCCAAACGAAAATCTCTAAAGATCTTTTTCTCAGACCAAAATCTCCCTCTCTCTTTCATCTTTCTAAAGCTCTAAAGTCTCTCTCTCAGATCGTGGATTTGGAAAAATCTCTAAAGCTCTCTCTCGGATCAATGGTTGTGAAGTGGTGGTTGGTTCGGTGGTCGGTGGGGGTGGATCATTGGATGGGTTTGACATTGGTGTGGGTTGCAATGGCTTGATGGACTTATTGATGATAGTGGAGGGGCTGAGGTCGACGGTGGTTTGGATTTGGGTTTAAAGTGTATTTACCTCCAATCTCTCACAGATCAGTGGATCCCTATTAGATCGGTGGGTCTCTCTCTTTCATCTCTCAATCTCTCAGCTCGGTGGTAGAGATTGCGCTGGAGATAGGTGGTAGAACCGAGCTCTGTGGTGCAGTGGAGATAGGTGGAAGATTTGTGGCGGAAATTGCGGTGGAGATTTGTGGGTTTGTTTCTAGGTTTCTCGAATTTGTGGGTTAGTTTCTTGAATTTTTTTGGGTTTGAAACTTATTGGTTTGTTTCTGGGTTTCTCAAATTTGTGGGTTAGTTTCTCGAATTTTTATGGGTTTAAAATTTCTGGGTTTGTTTACGGGTTTCTCGAATTTGGGTTTGAAATTTATGGGTTTGTTTCTGGGTTTGATGTTTGTATGGAGGGTTTGATTTTTCATGTGATGTTCTGGGTTTGCTAGAGATTAAGGGTTGGGTTTGGGTTTGTGTTTTTTGTGTTTTGAATCTTTGAAGGTCTTTGTATTTTGTAGATCTGTGCCCTTTGATTTTACGTGTTCCATGTTGGCATGTTCTTGATTTTTTTTTATTTCCTCGGCAACCAAACATATTATTTGAGGAAAAACATGAACATGTTCTTCATGATGACTGGGAAGAACATAATGTAAAGAATTTTTTTTTAATTTAATTAATTTAATTTCTTTTTTAAACAATCTATTTTTAATTTTTTTTATTTAGTTAAAATTAATAAATCATTTTTTTTAATTTATAAGCTGACGTGTCATTTTTAATAGTAAAATAATTTTTTTAATTATTTTTTAATTGGTCACATCAGCATCAGTTTGCCACCTAAACAATCTGTTGGTGGGCTAACGAAAATGACCAAAATGGAACACATTAATTGATTTAGGGACTAAAAGTGGTAAAATTAAAATGTAAGGACTAAAATGAAAAAAAACCAAAATGTAGGGACTAAAAGTGCATTTACGCCAAAGGATAAAAAGCTGCAAAAAGTAGAAAAAATGCTGCAAAAAGCTAAAAAAAATTACTATTAACAAGCATCTTATGGTGCCCATTAACACAACTCTATTCTAAAATGGGAGGCAAGTAGCTAGCCTTAGCCCCCCTATACCTTTAGGCCTACTGGCAGTGTAGGAATGGCCGTGGAGATATTTCCCCAACAAATACCTTTTAAACTGAAAGATAATATATTGTACATTTCTTTTCAAATTTTGTGAACTTTTCTTATGGGCGTACTAACCTTCGCTTTGGTTGTGTAAAATGTCGTTGGACAGGTTGTAATATTTATTTTTCTAAAGATTTTTGCTTTTTTTCCAAATCCTTCAATTTAGCATGTCGAAGGATAGTGGAAAACCACATTTTAATATAAAATTCTCACTTTAATATTTTTGTAAATTCATTATATTTATAGAAGTGTTACATTCACAACATTTTTATAACAAATTATAGGTGTTAGGTTGTTATTAATTTTAATTTGAATTTACAACTTAAATTAATTTTTTGCCCACTCATAACAATAGAAAGGTTGTAATATTTATTTTTCTAAAGATTCTTGGTTTTTGTCCAAATCCTTCGATTTTGCATACCAAAGGCATCAAAAAATAGTAGAAAACCACATTTTAATATATATAAAATTCCCACTTTAATATTTTTGCAAATCTATTTTATTTAGAGAAGTGTTACATCCACAACATTTTCACAACAAATCATATGTGGTAGGTTGTTATTGGTTTCAATTTGAATTTGTTGGGTTAAAATTAATTAACCCATTGCAAATTAATTAATTACCCAAGTTAATTAATAAGTCAAATGACATGCAATAGTGTGGTAGCACAAACAAATCACTAAATTATTTAAATGCAGCAGAAAATAAATTTGACACAAGTAATTTGTTTACAAATGGGGAAAACCACCGAGACAAAACCCCACCAGGTGATTTTAAGGTCACCATTCCAAAGATTCCATTATTATCAATCACAAGCAGTTATAAGTATAAGAAATTTTACCAAACCCTTTGGTCTATCCCGAAATACCAACCTACAGTTGAACCATTACCCCAATACCTAATTGAACTTGTATTGTAGCGGCAATCTTTCTGTTCAATGCATGAATCCCAGTACGTGACTAACCAATGATACACGAATCCTCGTATGTGACTAACTTACCAACTTGAAGAAAATTGTTAGCTGCAAAGTCTTTCAGTTCATCAACAATGAAGATCAAGAAGCTCCTTGGTCATAAAACCCTTGGCGTAAAGGCGCAGTAGCTTCTTCAAAGAGAATAATAAACTAGGGCACTTTTTGCATTCAGTCACTCAATGCCTTACGCGACGGCCTTTAAAATAAGCCTTATATATTCTAGGGTTGTGAGAGAAAAAACCCTATACAAATATTTCAGCATGGGCCAAAAATCTGGTCTAGAATTTCTGATTTCATAAGTCTCAACAGAAACAGCTTGTGTCAAGCTTCAACATTAAATCTCAATGGAAGTTATTCTGTCAAGATTGCTGTCGAGATTTAATGAACAGCTCTTCTTAACTTATTTCTTGGTCAGATCTTCATGGTTATAACACTTGACTTGAACAACATGTTTCTTGAAGTCTTAAACCCATCCTAGATCTACCTAATTACAAGTAAAGTACATTTTGTCAAAGGATTAGCCAATTACATAAAATATGTCCCTAACAGAATTCACAACTTAAATTAATTTTATGCCCACCCATAGGCTGTACCCATTCCAGCGTTCACAAAAGCGCTGGTATAGGTCCTTTTTATTTTTTTAACACCTGTAATGTACCTAAAATACATATTTTCCAAAACCTATTTTATAGCAACTGTAATGAACTACAATTCATATTTTCCAATAGCAAATACCATACCACATTAAACCAAGAAATTAAATATATTTAATTACACCATATCAATAATTACATCCCAAATGTCTAGAATTTTATACACAAAATAATACATCCTAAGTGTCTAGAATGTTATGAACAAAATAATACATTCTAAACAACTATGTACAATGTCCTACACAAAAGAATACATTCTAACTATAAAGTAAAGAGCATGAAAAATAAATAACATAAATTAAATAACATAAAGTAAAGAGCCTGAATTTAAATGGCAAAGAAAATAAATGGGCATTAGAAATAAAGAAATTTCATATATTTACAAAGTATTTACAAAGCAAAAATGAATGGGAGAAGGAGCTAGGGATGTAGCTCTAGGAAGAACTTTGGAGGCTTACCTATGGGTTTTTCATGGAGAAAATGGGCTGGAATTTACTGTAAGAGAGACTAAGAGAGGCTTTTGAATCATATTCTAAGCTAGGAGGGAAGGAGGTTGGGACTTGGGAGACATTGGAGAGGTGTAGGAATTTTTTTTTGAGGTGGGATTGTCGTGTGAAGATAGAGAGGGGCTCCTATCTATGATTCTATAGGAAGAGGGCAAGTGGGCGCATACCATGGCGTGTGCCTGCTGCCACCTCATCAACTTTTTAGAATCTCCTCTACTCTTCAAGAAATTATTGGAACCTCCAGGAGGACCACTGATGTGGTCCTCCTGGGTCCTGCCACTCAATAAGCTTATGCCACCTAGCCATTTTATAAAATTCAGCTCCACATGATCTTACCCATTAACTTAACTATAGTTAGCCTCAAACCAAGGTTAAAACTCAACTCCACCAGCCGGATTTAACCCAAAATCAATTAGCCAAAATCAACTCTATTTCCTCTTTCTGCCTTAACTCAAATACTTGATTCTCAAAAAAAAAAAAAAAACTCAAACACTTAAACCCTATCTGCTTCTTTCTTCATCTCTCCTTCTAACTATATTTACCCAGTATCTCTCTAGAGGAGATCTTGGGCAAATCCAGCCAAAAACATCACCGACAGATTCAACAACAACAGCGATCCAAATGGGTGGCCTGACGGATTTGTGTAGCGGAACCGGGAAATGTCCTCAGAAACCATCACTGGCGGCAACAACAACAGCGATCCATTATCTGCTGCTACTTCTTCTGCCTCTTCTAACCACACGTGTCTCGGCATCTCGGCTGATCGCCACTAGAGCTTCACGAATTCCTTGCGACGATGTGTTTAAGTGACAACTCCTCTTCTTCGTTCTGCTTTTCTGTTTCGAAAAGGCTGGAGATGTCGACAATGTCTTGAAGGACCACTGATGAGATGAAGGCATATAAGAGTTCTTTTCAATTTGTGATGTGGGGAAGATTGTGATTGTGAGTCTTTTAGTTGCTGGGTTCCATGATTTTTGCATTTGACCGTTGTTGTTGATGCTGCAAAGATTGATGTCCCAAAGTTTTGAATAAAGATTGTATTAGTGGTATTTGGTTGTGGGCAAAATTGTATTAGTGGTATTTGGTTGTGGGCAAGAATGTATTAGTGGTATTTGGTTGTAGGCTTGCTGCTGACTTGGAGGAATTGGTTATGATGTGAATTGTTTGTGGTTTTGGTATAGTTGTTTTGGTGTTGTTAGGAATGTATAATGAGTGGCTGAGGTGCATTGTGATGAGGGTGCGTGTGATGCTGCAAGGGGGGTGCTAGTGAGTTGCGTGCACAAGTTGCTGATGAAGAGTGTGTTAGTTGCTGATGAGGCATGCACAAGTTGCTGATGAGGTGGCCATCAGGTAGTGTTGACAGATTGGTGGTGTATTTGCTTAGTTGGCATTAGATGCTGCGTTGGCACTAGTGATTGTACCAAATAAGAGTTAGTTAGATAACAGATTAGTTGTTAGTATGTGGCAGCTGGTTGACAGCTGGCTTGGTGGTTAGGCAGTTAGAGAGTGAAGCATTGAGAGGGTATTAAAAGGCTAGGAAGAGAGGGACTTGTATCAGATTTGTATTCCTAAATTCCAATTCTTCAATCCTATTCTAATTTCTCTCTAAAATTCTCTATCTCTATCTTCTCTCTGTTTTGGAGGCTCGGTTGTCCTTGAATTCAACCATTCCATATCTTGATTCATAACATTTGGTATCAGAGCTTGGCCTTCCTCGGCTATGGCAGAAACACGATCAACTACGGTGGCAACGCAGGAGGCTCTAGCTTTACTGAAGACTGCAAGTGATCATCAAGGCAAGGAAATTCAGGAAATGCGTAATCATCATGATAAGGAAATCCAAGAAATTCGTACTATTCAAGGAGTGCATACACGTGCAATGAATGAGATGACTCAACAATTGGCAATTCTGGTGCAGAGAAGTGGTTCTGATCAAGGTGGAATGCCTCGGTCCCCAACCTTTGGTGAACACAGGAATGCAAGTTCATCAACAATGGCTATGACTCGTCTGGTGAGGTTGGAATTTCCAAGATTCTTTGGAGAAGACCCTGCAAGTTGGGTTTACAAAGCCAACCAATACTTCAAGTATTATAATACACCAGTTGCTGAGAAATTAATGCTAGCTTCGTTCCATATGGATGGGGAGGCTCTAATCTGGTTTCAAGATAGTGAAGAGGTAGGGTTGTTTGCGGATTGGGAATCTTTGATTCAGGCATTGCACATTAGATTTGGTGCCACAGCTTATGACGATCCCATGGAAACACTGACTAAGTTGAGACAAACTGCTTCAGTGTCCTTGTATAAGGCTTAATTTGAAGTGTTGACAAATAGGATCAAGGGATTATCTGTTGCTCATAAGTTAAGCTGCTTCCTGAGTGGATTGCGTGATGATATAAGGCTGCCAGTGCGAATGCTTAATCCTAAGTCCTTGAATGAGGCCTTTGGGTTGGCAAAGATTCAGGAAGAATATAATTGGAGTTGCAGGAAGTTTTCTAAGATTCAGGGAGATCAAGGGAAGCCTTCCATTTTGGGAGTTCCTCCAAAAGCTCCTTCTCTGATGGAGTCTAAACCAAGGATTCCTATCAAGAGGATTTCTCCTGCTTAGATGGAAGAGAGGAAGAAGAAGGGGTTATGTTACAATTGTGATGACAAGTGGGCTCCTGGCCACAAGTGCAAGACTGCTACGTTATTTTTGTTGGACCATGTAGAAATGGCTCAGGAAAGGGTAGATTCTGGTATTCACCTAACTGAGTTGGTAGGAAGTGGATATGCAGATCAGGTTGGACAGGTTGGGCAAGATCAAGAAGGGGCAGAGATTACTTTGTATGCATTGAGTGGCACTCCCACTTCAGGAACTATGCGAGTCATGGGAAAGATAAAACAGAGGTCCTTTGTGATCCTTATTGATTCAGGGAGCACCCACAATTTCATTGATGCTGTTCTGGTCTCACAGTTACATATTCATGTGGACACTTCTCTAATTCTCGAAGTGAAGGTTGCTAATGGGGATATAATTAAAACTCAGGGTGTTTGCAGAGCAGTGCCTATCTGGATGCAGGGGAATGAGTTCTTGGTACAATTACATGTGCTACCAATAGGGGGTGTGACTTAGTTCTGGGCACGCATTGGTTGGAGACTTTGGGAGTAATACAGTGGGATTTTAAATTGCTCACAATGAGCTTCTCTTATGGTCCCAGGCATGTTCAATTACAAGGGGTGAAGAGTACTAAATCTCAGATACAGGAGGGAGATACTTTCTTGAAGCATTCAATAAAGAAGGGACTGGTTCTTCAGATTTCAGTCCAGTTGCAGCCTCAATTGCTGTCTGCAGAAGCACAGGTTCAACTTCCTGAAGCTATTGCTGCCTTGTTACTGAATTACAAGTCTGTGTTTGCTACTCCTGAAGGGCTGCCTCCTTTACGAGATCATGAACATCATATTACCTTGAAGGAAGGAGCTCAAGCTGTTTCTTAGAGACCTTACAGGTATCCTTACTATCAAAAAAATGAAATTGAAAAAATTGTTAAGGAATTGTTGTCTGTGGGGTTAATTAGAAATAGTAGCAGTCCATTTGCTTCACCTGTTCTTCTAGTGAGGAAGGCTGATGGCTCTTGGAGGATGTGTATTGATTATAGAGCCTTGAATCAAGAGACCATTAAGGATAAGTACCCCATACCTGTCATTGATGAACTATTGGATGAATTGTTTGGTGCTACTGTTTTTTCTAAATTGGATTTAAGATCCGGGTATCACCAAATCAGAATGAAAGAGGAAGACATTTCAAAGACTGCCTTTAGGACTCATGAGGGACACTATGAGTTTTTGGTAATGCCTTTTGGTCTAACTAATGCACCTTCAACTTTTCAGTCACTTATGAATTCAATTTTTAAACCCTTCTTGAGGAAATTTGTCTTGGTGTTTTTTGATGATATACTTGTGTATAGTAAAGATTTGGCTGCTCATGTTGGTCATCTTAAATTGGTGTTGGAGACTTTGGTGACTCATCAATTGTATGCCAAGCAATCCAAATGTGTGTTTGCTTGCAAGGAGGTAGAGTATTTAGGACACATAATTTCTGGTGAAGGGGTGCAAACTGATCCAAGGAAGACTGCTGCTATGTAGCAATGGCCTATTCCTCATGATGTGAAGGCTTTGAGGGGGTTCCTGGGCTTGACTGGTTACTATAGGAAGTTTGTGAAAAACTATGGTTTAATTGCAGCCCCTTTAACTGCCCTGTTAAGGAAGGATTCCTTCACTTGGACTTCAGAAGCTTCCCATGCTTTCCAATCACTCAAGGAGGCTATGTCCAGTCCACCTGTGCTAGCTTTACCTGACTTCACCAAACCATTTGTTGTAGAATGTGATGCCTCGGGGGTGGGTGTGGGAGCTGTTCTAATGCAGGACCAAAGGCCCATTGCCTTCCACAGTCAAGCTTTGAAGGGTAAGGCACTTGCCCTTTCCACTTATGAGAAGGAATTATTAGCCTTGGTGGTATCTGTGAAGAAGTGGAGGCCATATCTTCTTGGAAGGCCTTTTGTAATCAAAACAGACCATCAAAGTCTGAAATATTTGCTGGAACAGAAGATAGGTACCCCTGCTCAGCAGAGGTGGATCACCAAGTTACTTGGATATGCCTTTATAGTTGAGTATAAGCATGGCAAGGAGAATTTAGTGGCTGATGCCCTTTCGAGAAGAGAAGCTATTGAGGATGTTACTGATCACTGCAATGAAGTGGCAACCCTATGCATTATCTCCTTTCCTACTCCTGAATGGCTTGATGACCTCAAAGTAAGTTATGTCAATGATGCTGCCATCCAGCAAACCATTCAGGCGATTCAATCAGGGCAGAATGTTCCAGTGGGATTCACAATTTGTAATGACTTGTTGTTTTATAAGGGCAGGCTGTATTTAGGCAGTTCACATCAGACTTTAAAGACTCTTGTCTTACAACAAGTCCATGAGAGCCCTTTAGGGGGTCATTCTGGTTACTTGAAGTCCTTCCATAGACTCAAGAAGGATTTTTTTTGGTCTGGTATGGGCAAGGACTTGAAGAAATTGGTCATGGAATGTGATGTGTGTCAGAGGTTGAAGAGTGAGACTTGTTTCCCTGCAGGTTTGCTTCAACCCTTGGTTATTCCAGACAAACCTTGGCTTGACATTAGCATGGATTTTGTGGAAGGGCTGCCTAAATCCCAGCAGAAGTCAGTGGTGTTTGTTGTTGTGGACAGATTTACTAAATATGTTCACTTCATTCCATTGGCTCATCCTTACACTGCTGCAAAGGTGGCTCAGCTGTTCATGAAGTTTGTTTTTAAGTTACATGGACTGCCCTCTACCATTGTGAGTGATAGGGATCCAGTATTCACCTCTAAATTTTGGTCTGAACTGATGAAGCTGCAAGGAATTAGCTTAGCTATGTCATCTTCTTATCACCCTCAAACCGATGGACAAACTAAAGTTGTGAACAAGAGTTTGGAACACTATTTGAGGGCCTTTGCTGCTGACAAACCTCAATCTTGGGTTGACTGGCTTCCTTTGGCTGAGTTTTGGTTCAATACTAACTTCCATTCTTCCCTTAAGCTCACTCCATTTGAAGCTCTCTATGGATATCCTCCTCCTAGGTTGGTGGATTACATTCCAGGCACTACTAGGGTGGTAGCTGTTGAGTCAATGCTGCATGATAGGCAGAAGCTTTTCTCCTTACTCAAACACAATTTGTCTGCTACCTAGGAGAGAATGAAGTGGTTTGCTGATAAGAAGAGGGTGGATAGGTCCTTTGCCGTGGGAGACTGGGTGTATCTCAGATTGCAGCCTTACAAGCAGTCCTCAGTTCAGTCCAAGAAGTTTGGCAAGCTAGCTCCTCGTTTTTATGGACCTTACCAGGTGGTACAGAGGGTGGGAGAGGTTTCTTATAAGCTTGATTTGCCTCCAGATTCTCAAATCCATCCTGTGTTTCATGTCTCCAATCTTAAGGCCAAATTGGGTGCTCAAGTGTCCCCTAGGCCTGTTTTACCTGCTGTGACTGAGGAGCAGATTCTTAACCCTGAACCAGTGGCTGTTTTAGCTACCAGGTCTCATCATTTGAGGAGCAGACTTATCACTCAGGTACTGGTGCAATGGCAGGATGAGAGCAAGGATGATGCTACCTGGGAGAATCTTTTTCTTTTACAGAAACAGTTTCCTCACCTTGTGGGCAAGGTGTTTTGAAGGGGAGGGAATTGTTAGGAATGAATAATGAGTGGCTGAGGTGCATTGTGATGAGGGTGTGTGTGATGCTGCAAGGGGGGTGCTAGTGAGTTGCGTGCACAAGTTGCTGATGAAGGGTGTGTTAGTTGCTGATGAGGCATGCACAAGTTGCTGATGAGGTGGCCATCAGGTAGTGTTGACAGATTGGTGGTGTATTTGCTTAGTTGGCATTAGATGCTGCGTTGGCACTAGTGATTGTACCAAATAAGAGTTAGTTAGATAACAGATTAATTGTTAGTATGTGGTAGCTGGTTGACAGCTGGCTTGGTGGTTAGGCAGTTAGAGAGTGAAGCATTGAGAGGGTATTAAAAGGCTAGGAAGAGAAGGACTTGGATCAGAATTGTATTCCTAAATTCCAATTCTTCAATCCTATTCTAATTTCTCTCTAAAATTCTCTATCTCTATCTTCTCTCTGTTTTGGAGGCTCGGTTGTCCTTGAATTCAACCATTCCATATCTTGATTCATAACAGGTGTAGTCATTGTATTTGCAAATAAATTTTGTGTTTACAGATGACCTTCATCTTTTTGTTTTGGTGTTTGGATCTCATTGTAAATTTTGTTCATTTTGACAATAAAATTTCTCATTTGTTACAGTATTAGTGATGTTTTTTTGAGAGAAATGTTAGAAATTTTATTGATGTAAAGCTATTGTATTGCAAACACTTTGGCCACGAGCATCCTGGGTACTATTGCTATTGTATTGCAAACTATTGTATTGCTATTGTATTGCAAGCAATTTCATTATCCATGAGCATCCTGGATAATGAAACTGCCTAGGCCTTTTCAATGCTTTCTCATTTATGTCTCCATATATTTCATCCCCACTTTTTTCACTTGACTACCTACTTATACCATTACACCAACAATATCATAACTTGGTATCACAAAAGCTCTATTGCTAAAATCTGCAGTTAAAGCTCTACTTCCCACAGCAATGCCAAATGAAGACTATGTAGTCCAAAACAGTTAACAGATGCATTATGCACTCATCATACAATTTTCCTTCACTTGCAAATCCGGTGCCTATTATAGTCCTAAGTCCTGACTTTTTGTAACACAGTGAAAAAACAAATTTATACAAGGAAGGCAAACTAAATTACACAATTACACAGGTACTTATCAGTTTGGCCTACCACTTACAATTACACAATTACACAGGTACTTATCAGAATACAAGAGAGAGGTAGTAATTGCCTAACCCACTGCACTTTTTTTTTTTTTTTTTGATAACAAAACAAAAGGAGAGTTACACATTTGGTGGCATAGCCCAATTATAGTGCATAGGAGATTTAGTAGCCAAAACAACTATAGAATATACACTATTAAGTACAACAAAAGGCACAAAAAGGTACTTGAAGCCTATACCAAGCTGTTTCAAAAGAAGGAGCAAATCTTCATAAAGAAAAACCAACTTGTCCATAATTCTCCTTTTCAAAGTTTTTAGGAAAACAGGCAACAATTTATACATGGGATGAGGGAATCAACAGAAAAATATTAATAAAGTCAACACCAAACATTTTTAAAAACTGATTTCTGATCACAAAGAAGAACACATGGACCATTCAATATATTTATAACAATTATCAACCTGCCTTAAGCAATGTTTTACTGAGAATGCACCTTCACTTCTAATCCGAAAAAAAAATTATCTCAACATCAAATGGTAGATATTTATAAAAATGAAATACAAGTGCATAAATCATTTTATTTTATTTTTTACTTGTACTTGATTTGATAGTTGAAAATGATTTGAACTATTGGTCATTGGCATGCCTAGAGAATGAAATACCTATAAAATACTATAAGAGATTAAAATGTATGATCATTTAAAAGTAAATAAAATAGAGGATGCAAGGGGCTTAAATCATACTTGATTATTGTAGTTCTCATCCATGGGTACACTAGATGGGTGCATCGGCTGGCATAGACTTGTACATTGTGGTGCATATGTTGAGATTTGTGAATTAGTGACAACTGTTGTAAGGCATATATGGGTTACCCAAGTTTAAAAAGTTACTTGACTGTGTAAAATTATTTATAGATAAAAGCCAATACTTTCTCTAACATGAGCAGAGTTTGCTGGAAGTCCTCTCGTGGGCAATTGTTCTAAAAAAAGAGAGGAAATATTGGGCATTATTCACAACAAATAAATAATTGAATCATTGAACTAACATTTTTTTTTCAATTTAAAATTTAAAAACAAAAATACTTACTTGATCTCGTAATATCTTTTAATGCCTTCCTTTCACGCTTCTCCATGTTGCTTTTCATTCTTGCATTTATGACTCCTTTTGGTCGCATACATGGGGGATCTAATATAGGCAAATTATTGAGTGAGCAATTTGTCTTCTCAACATCACTAGAGATGGTATTATCATCAAAACTATTTTCTCTTTCACCATCATCTCTTGCCACACTTAACACCTCCATATCTTTATCAACTAATTCTATCCTCTCTCTAATTTTTCTTCTGCACATTTCAGTATGTCGAGTTGTTGCTGCACTTCTTGTGAAAATTTCATAAACTGAGCACATTAATTCATTACGACGTGATGTCATTGACAACTCATCATTTGCATCGGCTGATTTTGCATGATCACATACAACACTATCTTTCTTTGCATCTTTTGTCCATCGTTTCAAAATATATTGAACAGGAAGCTCTGTTACATTTTTCACAATAAGTATTCGCAAAGCATGTCGACATAGTAACCCCAATATTTCAAACATCTTACAGCTGCATGTTACAACATTATTTGAGGAGTTAAAATGGACAACATGAACCCTCTGACCACCTCCTTCAATGACTTCATAGGTGGAAGACACTCCATCAGAATTAACATCTTGGTGTGTGACCCCCAAGGTAGAAGTAATTTCTAACTCAAATCTTTTAAACATTGTATAAGTATAAACAGATGATGCATGTTGCAAAAGTCCACAATTTTGGACTATTTGAAAAGATGTACCTTGTTTGCAACGAAAATCTTCTTCTAACTCTTCCGTACACATATTTTTTGAAGCTTTCTCATACTCATATACAAATTTTGTTAG
Source organism: Quercus aquifolioides (assembly GCA_019022515.1). Lineage (NCBI taxonomy): Eukaryota > Viridiplantae > Streptophyta > Magnoliopsida > Fagales > Fagaceae > Quercus > Quercus aquifolioides. The sequence goes on along the minus strand of JAFHAW010000031.1, from coordinate 104,701 downwards.
CCTCATTGTTTTGCATGCCATATGTTGAAAAACATTATTTTTACTCTCGCTCCTAGATGAAGCTTTCATTTGGCAAGAGAAAATGTTATGACTAAAAACTGAACACCACCTTTCACGATTTTCATATAAGGTGCTAAGCCACTTATTGCCCACCAAATTGTAATCTCTAAGCAAGGCATCCCAACAAGACTGAAACTCTATTTCTGTCTCACAATTATAAAGAATCTTATTAAATCTATTCTTAAATTTAGGATTCCCATAATGCCTTGGTAAATTTTCTGCAGCATTTTTTGAGATATGCCATAAGCATAGGCGATACTTGACAGGAAGCACAACTCTTATGGCATTCTTCATTGCTTGATATTGGTTAGTAAAAATTGTCTTTGGTTAGTAAAAATTGTCTTTGGTTTTTGATTTCCCATTGATTCCAAGAATGTTTCAAACAACCAAGTAAACGAAGTAGTTGTTTCATCCAATAGAAATGCACAACCAAAAAGTACATTCTTCCAATGATGGTTGACACCTACAAATGGGGCACATATCATATTATACTTATTAGTTCGATATGTAGTGTTAAAGCATATTATAACTCAAAAAGAGTTATAATCAATTCTTGATCTACCATCTCTCCAAAAAAAAATTTATCATTCGATTTTCTTGATCAACTTGAATTGCATAAAAAAACATAGGATTTTCTGCTTGCTTCTGTTTAAAATGGTTTACTAAACTTTAAGCATTTCCAGCCTCAACATTGATTAACTTCTGCTTGTTCACCACATTATAGCAATCTCGTTTTATAAACCCAACATTTTCAAATCCCCCAACTTCCTCAACTAAATAGGAATATGTACTTACTGTTCTTATGCCCGCTTCTTTGAAAGTTCTTATTACACCTAACTGAGCATCAATAATTTTTCGATTCGACCTTAAAAATGGTCTTTCTTCAGGCTTTGCAAGCTCATGATTATGATTAGGATTGAAATGAGTAACCTTCCACTCACCATTTGTCACTGTAAACTGGATACTAGCTTCACAACCAGTCCTAGTTTGTAATCTTTTGAATTTCTTATCATCCAAATGGTCACCATCTCGTGGAAATCCTTCTTTTCGAACACTAAACCCTATTTGTATAGCATAATCATTTTACAATTTATATGCTTCCTCCTCACTGTGCACCACCATTCCAAGCAAATTTTCAACATCATGTAGTTCTTCATTGGCTCTAATATCTATAATTAAAAACACCACAAAACACATTTCTAAGGAAACTCAAATCAAAAGGATAATAAAAAATAAAAATAAAAATGGTTAGAATGGTGTGTGCGTATAAACTATTAACTGTAAGAAAAAAAAAATTGAAATATTTTTACATTTTGGACTTAAGATTCGTTTAGAACTTGTGCTCTGTTTCAAGAACAAAGAAATAGAGTGACATTTAATAAACCCAAAAACAAAAAGTAGGCAGGAGTATGGAATGGGTTCTAACAATTCACACCACATACTCATAAAAATTTAATTTTTAATATCTATAAACTAGATAAGAAAACAACACATAAAAATTTCATTATTTTAATTATTTCTCATCTTGGGCTTTTATCAAACACGTAGAAGACACCATATTTATAAACTACATAAAAACAAAACAAAGCTTAGAGAATGATACATTGAAGAGTGAAATGAGTCTTTGTAACATAATACCTTGATCAGTCTTGTTTAGTTGCAATGGTGGTGTGTGGATTCCAACAACCACTTCAGCCATAGCTTACAGTCAATCGTACTCACTATTCATCCAAGGGAGAAGAAAGAAAGCCCAGCATAAAATTGTTTGAAGGACTCGTCCAATGATGAGGGAAGGGAGAGGGAAGAGGATTGAGCGGGTAAAATAAAATTTTGGGTTTCAGAAATTGGGTGAGAAGTGGCTAATACAGTGGGTTAACACAGTTTGATTTTGGCTAATTGATTTTGGGTTAAATTTGGTTGTGGGTAAGTGGAGCTGAGTTTTAACCTTGGTTTGATTTGCTAACTATAGTTAAGTTAATAGGTAAGATGATGTGGAGCTGAGTTTTATAAAATGGCTAGGTGGCATAATCTTATTGGGTGGCAGGACTCAGGAGGAACACATGGTCCTCCTGAGGTTCCAATAATTTCTCCTACTCTTCCCTTTTTGGTTTTCTCTTTTTTTAAATTTTTTTTTTTTTTCGCTTTTTTCTACTCTATCTCTGTGTTGCTCTTTGGAGGTCTTCCAGAGATCGGATTTCTTCAAAACTTGAAATTGATGAAAAGGTTTAAATATCTAGAATCCATAGGTTCTGGCATCATGAAATTTGGAGCGATGGTTGCTGAAATATCGCGCTCAAAAGGGAAGTGATGTAGTATAAAAAATTTGCTGCCACATATAGATTGAATATCCTCTTTCTTTGACACCTAGAGAGCCATTTGTTAATTACAAATTACTTTTCAACATTTTTAGAGGGTGTTATGGCTATCATACTACATATTTGGTCTAGCATAATATTCTTGAGAAACAATGAATATGGTCTAGTGAGAGACTTTCAGTTGTGCCTATTTGTTTTCTAAAGTATATTTTCCGATTTCTAAGTCTTGTTAATGGGTCTTATTTGTTGTTTTTTGATTATTTGATCAAGTTTTTTACGCTTATTAAATGTTTTTCTCTTGAAAATGTAAGTTGTCATTCTTCATGCTCGGAGGGTTGTTCCAAGTTGGTTTAATGTAAGTTCTAGCTCATGTGAGAATAGAAATTAGATAGAATATCGAGTGTCTACTTGTTAAAAACTCGTCCCATGGTGGATTTTGATAGAGGATGAGTTTCTTTCTCTATATTTCTAACATGGATTCCTTAGGTGTGGAGGTGAAATAGGGTAGATGTAAAACTTTGGAGAGAAAATAGGAATGAAAACTTTTTTTAGTATGTTTGGTTGGATGAGGAAGAAGGAAAATAAATGGTGGGGTCCAGGTGTTTTCTCCCCGGGCCACTAAAAAGTTTTCTCTCCAAAATGGAGAGAAAACTGAAGGTAGAAAATAAAACTGCTTAATGGACAAAAATACCTATGTCCAGTTCCTTTTTTTTTTTTTTCATTTTTTGATTTCTTGGGCTAAGAGTGGCACGTTGCCTCTTTATTTTCTTTTCTTTCCTGGACGTTGCTTCTTTTCCTTTTTTTTTTTTTTTTGGTTTAACTAGACATGATTTTTATTTTTTAATAAATTGGGTGATTATTATTATTTTTTTTTTGATTGCTTGTCACTTTTTTGTTTTAATTGGACATCATTTTTTAACAAAGGTGTATGAGTAAGTTTATATAAACTTACTTTTTTCATCTCTCCACTTTTCCACTCCCAACCAAACAAAAAGGAGATAAATTAAAATTTTTTCTATCCTCCCACTTTTCCATCCTCCCACCACTTTCTATCCTTCCACTTTTTCACCCTTCCAACCAAACGGACCCTTAGAGTAGTGAGTGTTATATTCCCTCAAAAAAAAAAAAAATGGTATTTCATATCCCATCCTCTTTTTGATTGAACAATGTGTCACCAACAAACCCATGTCAAGCGTGCAAACCAAATTTATGCTCCATTTGGATGAGTTAGATATTGAATTTTGTATCAGTTCCTTGAATAATTTTAAATCGTCATTTGAAACCTTGTTTCTTGAGCAAGCCATTCCTTAAAACATTTAAAAGTTAATGTTTTCATCGAAATAAATTGTATTTTTTTTAATTGAGCCTATTTAACAGAGAGTACAAATCCTCTGTACCACTTTTTGTATACCACTTTATGTTTCATCAATCATTATGTGCCATGTTTTGATTGTACTTTCCTTATAAAATAATTAAAGTTTAAAATAGAAAGCAATCATACACATGACACGTAATGATCGGTAGAACATAGAGTGGTATACAAAAAATTGTACAAAGGATTCGCATTCAGTTAACAGGTGGCATTAGAGCATTTGTTAATAGACTATTTTAAGAAAGTTTTTATCTTACTTTTATAGGAAAAAAAAATTAAAAAAAAAAAAAACAAATGTTAAAAAAATCAGTTTTTCTTTTCTTTTTCTATAAAAAGTTTCATAAAATCTCTCTTAAACCAACTCTCTTAAAACATCTGTTAACTTTTTCCTTCTTTTTTTTTATAGAATTGGAGGTAAATATTGATGGTTAAAAACTTTAAAACACATCAAGACATGTGTTGTGAAAATAAACCGTTTACACGATACCAAAAAAATAAATTTTACTATAAATAAAGACATTACAATAGTAGCACACATACTCTATTTGTATTTGAACCTATTGCGAGGCAACCAACTTTTCTCTTACCTAATGTTCGGTACACTAATGGTACATTTATATTAGCATAGGTCGGCCCGGACTTACTGTGCAAGTGCTTTTACGGCACACAATTTTTGAATCCAAGGGAAGAGTTTGGATTCCTTATACGGCAACAAGGCTTTAAGCCTTTTAATCAAGCGGACCTTATTCTACTAGCCAGTTCTAGCAATTTGTGCATAAAAATTATGTACTCTCAGTCTCTATAAAAGGGAATAGGATCTATATTAACCACAATTGAAATTTTACAGCCGTGTTCTTGAATTAGGAATTGAGATTCCATGAATCTGTTCAAGGACCCGCATCAAGGGCAGTGGGCAATCTAGGATTTAATAGTTTAAATAACAATTCTAGGAAAATACTCCTTTTTAACAATATGCACATCACTAATTATAACTCTTTTAATTCTTTGATTCTAACAGATGAAAAATCATACCTGAACAATTAGTTGCCTCTTCAATTAACTCCAAGAAAAAATACACTTTCTAGCCTCCTTAGTGATGAAACCCTTCTTATCCCAAAGCAAAATTATCTTTTCCTCCAACTTATATTTTAACACATCAGAAATGTGGGCTTGGTGAGGTAGTGGGCTGGGGTTTAAATCCACTTAAGCTTATCTCTTTAGTCTCTAAGAGGCCCATAAAACATCTTTCTCTTTTCTTTTTATTTATTTATTTTAATTGCCTTACTAAATTGTATGCACTAAAACTTTAATTTTCTCACCTATTTGTAGCACCACAAAATTGTCTACTCCCATCTTACTATGCACACACATATAGTACCTCAACTCTATATTAAAATTGACAAGGTACAGCGATAATAATAAAATCAAAATTGGGGTATTACAAAAAAGGTTGTCTTGCATCCTTCCAGAAAATGGGTAGAAGCTATTTGGAGTTTCTGAGAGTGAGTTTTTTAGGTGATCGGTTGAAGAGGTTTGGGGACTCTTAGAGTAAAAGAGGATAAGTGGAATATAGGTTGTAGGAGTGTACTGGTCCAAGACAGAGAGTTTGAAGGGTTTTAGATGACGAATTGCTGGTGAAGATGGTCTGATGATTTCTCTTGAGATGATATTAACGTGTGCCATCTTTTTTCGAAAAAAGATGGCACACGTTAATATTCAGACAAAAGTTTATCTTTAACAAACTGTGGGTTCTATATATGTTTGCTTTACCTTCACAAAGATAGCTTGGATTTAACGTTAGGAGGGCTTAAACGTTGTTTCGTTGGATTAATATATATTAAATCCATGAATAAGACTTGCATCATTTTTATAGGGCTATAAGAACTTTCGGGTTGCTGATTTATACCGTAAGGTTTATTTATGTTTTGCTGGAGAATTTGCACCCGATCCCACCATGTGCCACTAGTTAGCTCTCACTTTTGTCAAAGTCCAAGTTCTTTGATGGATGAATTGATGGCCTTGGTAGTCTATTGCCTAGGTGTTGACTAAATTCCAAGCACAATGAACCATATAGGTTCAACACGTCTACAGTTATTTTTAAAAGGCTAATGACAGGTTTAAGATTTCATATCAAATCCTTATATTAAATTCTAAAGTGCTGCTACTGCCTTCTTCATGGCAATATGAGTTTCGATTAATGCAAGGGAATATTATTGGTTAGAATATCATTGGTTAGAGAAACTTTAATTTAGTGTTAAAAGTGTTATTAGTTCCGCAAAGTGTTTTTCCTAGTGAGTCAGTTTGTATAATTCAATAAGATTTATATTTTGTGGAGGATATTAAGTAATTTCCATGATTGAATAGAGGTCCTATTTAAGAGTGTTTTGAGACTTTTTGGAGGGTGTTTCAGCTAGACTTTCAGAGTGATTCAAGTGCTGTAAGTAATTATGCATAATATGCACAAGTTTTGTTCTTTAGGTTCTTAGAAGTTAAAGGTATTCAAAAGTTATATTTTTAAGCTTACATTTTAAAAGTTTACCCAAAAAGCATTTTCACACTATTGAAAGAGAAATTTTCGACTTTTAAATGATGTTTTAAAGAGAAATTTTGAATTTTAAATAACGTTTTGAACATCCGAATCTCATTTAAAAGATGATTTCTAAACTAAACTATTTTCAAAAAGAATTGAGTTTCAATGTAAGTTTTCTAAAAAGGTTCTTGTTCTTTAAGTTTGTTTAAAACCAAGTGATATCAAAGTCATATTCTTATTTTTCAAATAGTATTTAAGACGTTTCTTTTAGTAAATTGGGTTTTCAAACTTACTCAAGAATTGTAAAAATATTTATAGAAACTCTTCAGTTCTAATTCATTCCCTAAAAGAGTCAAGCATCCTTTGATTTATGTTCTATTTGATATTGTGATCTTTGATATGCCTCTGTATTTGGAATAATTGTTAATATCAAATAAATTATTATATTTTGTATAAACATTGCTCTTTTGATATGTGACTCAAAAATAAGCATTTTTAGAATTGATCAGATATATCAGATATATGTGTAAATCTACTCACAAGATTGTATGTGAGAATATGTGTTGATCCCTCACCAGCAGGGGTTAGATGTTGGTATCCGCTCACAGGATTGTATGTGAGAATATGTGATGTGTATATGTGACACTGTGCTCTGATCAATTATATGTATGTGATTTCTAATGATTTTAAGATGTGATTACATATGTATTAAGTGATTCATTATATGTTTTGAAATAATTATTTTTGATATCATTGAATGAGTTTGTGAAAAATCAAAATACTCGTGCTTTGCTTGACTCTATTCTATTGTATATTCCGTATAATTACTTACTAGATGTGGCTCACCCCATCAATTATTATTTTTCAGATTGAAGTGTAGTTGGGAATATAGGACCTTCTGATCGCTTTGTAAGGTGCAAGGTTGAGCGTGGAAGTTGTAGGCGATTTCTATATTACTTGAAGACTTATAGAATTTTAGTTATCCTTATTTTGTAACTCATGTTTTATTTTTGGAGATTATTTCCAATTTGTGGAGTTTAGATTTTTGTAAGAGGTTATTTATTAAGAGCATTGTTTCTTTGGAGTATTAATTTATTTTGGATCAACTATGTTCATTGAGTTATATAAGTTCAGTAGGTTAGTCATGCATCTAAATTCATGTTCCATGGATTTGGGTCGTGACATCTTTATTGATTTTTACAATGAGGGCATTCCATTTAATGAGTCCCGAGTTCATTGCTCTCTGTCTGACTTTCTTCAACATCCTAAAATGGAGTCTTTAAACCACTTTCTTCCTTGTTGTCCATTTCGCAAAGAACCAAAACCAATGGAAGTTGCCCAATTAGCCGTACAAGTCAACATATTTGATTGTGGTGGAATAGCAATCGGTTTATGTGCGTCACATAAGATCACAGATGGAGCCACCCTGAGTGCTTTCTGTTAGGTTCTAAGGTCTTAGGATTTTATGTATTTAGAACTCTAATTTGTAATGTTGGCAAACCATGATCAAAACAATGTATTTAGTCTTGTTTAGGCTTGCTCAAAGTTGGTTTATTATTGTAAAGTTGGAATCGAGTGGCTGCAGAAGTACTTGGGACTTTCGGCCTGGCTCGATCGATCGAAGAATAGACTCGATCGATCGAAAATCGCACAGGTTGATTTTTCTGTAGAATTTCTAACTCAGCCCTACTTCATTAAACGTTTAGGGTTTTATGTTTTTACCCTAGGTATATAAACTAAACCCTAGCCACGTTTTTGAAGGTTGTCCATATTGCTTTGTTGCTCATACATTGCTGTTTTGTGTGAATCTCGTGTGAGATCTTTGAGGAGCCTTCCTTTACACAAAACTTAGGGTTTTCAAGGTAGAGATGATTTCAACATCTTGAAGATCATTATAGTTGCAACCATTGGAACTTAAAAGAAAAACAAGCGGGGAGCTTGTAGCTGATTGAGGAATTCAAGAAAGAAGGAGTCTATGGATTCGGAGCTTGCACGTGGTCATGTCAGTAAGTTCTACTGGTGGGTAGCATTAGGAAGTCGAGCGGGGAGCTTGTAGTCCTTTTTGTAAGAACTTCAATTCTTTCATAGTGAATTCTGGTTTGTCTTGAGGATCGGTGGGTCAAATCCTCCCCAGGTTTTTACCGTGTGGTTTCCTGGGTGATCATATCATGTGTTATTTATTATTCCGCTGCTATATATTTTCATGATATGATTGTTTGATTGTTTTAACCTAGAATTGCTTAATTTGACTAAGTAACAACTTGGCTAATTAACTAGGCTACGCAATCTAGTTGTTTAAGGGGTCTAAATAATCCATCACTTTCCTCAACACTTGGGCTGCCATTGCAGGCGGGCCTCGTAACAAATTAGTACTTCCTAATTTTTCCGAGGCGTCATCGTTAGCATACTTTCCTCCATGCAATATATGGCCTCGTATTGTTGCAACTTTAATGGAAAGGCTTTGGTTCAAAGAAAAGAAGTACAAGACAAGGCGATTTGTGTTTGATGCCAAGGCCATAGCTACTCTAAAGGAGAAAGCAAAGAGTGAACAAGTGCAAAACCCAACCCGAACTGAATCACTGTCTAGTTTCATTTATATACATGCTAGAGCTGCTTCTAGATTAACATCTGGTTCTCTAAGGCCATCTATACTGATCCAAGCAGTAAACATCCGGCGAAAAACAAATCCACACATGTCGTATAATTCTATGGGTAATCTCTTTTGGTATGCATTCGTAGCCCATGATTATAACTCAGTAGAGTCGACAGAGATCAAGCTTCGTGGCTTGGTGGCAACCCTAAGAGAAGCTGTGGCAAAAATTGACAGTGATGTGAGAATTCTGCAAGGTCATGAAGGTTTTACAACCAGGATCAAGTACTTATACCAGAAGGCAGCAATGGTTTTTAAAAACCCAGAAATTTTTGGTTTCACTAGTTGGTTGACGTTTGGTTTTGATGAAATAGACTTTGGATGGGGAAAACCCATTTGGGTTGGGCTCATGGGGGAAGGTGGTTCTGGTAGGAATCTGATCATGCTCCAAAACACCACCTCTGGCAATGGAATTGAGGCATGGGTGACCTTAGATGAAAACATTATGTCTATATTGGAGCAAGATCCTGAATTCCTTGCCTTTGCGCTACTTTAAACCCAAGTGTTTTAATCCAATGAGGCTATACCTTTTATAATACCCATCTCCATACTAGTAATATAGTTTCTACATTGTTGCATATGTATTCTTATCAAACTAATAAAGCTAGTGAGCTGTACTAAAAATATTTTGCTAGCACATTAATTGCTACGTGGTAATAGAAACTGTGCTAACAATAAAAACCAGTATTAAAGAAGATATTCTAATAAAATAAGTATAATTAGTCCTATGCTTTGTGGTAAAATTGGAATAAAACCTCTAAATATATTTCACAAATTGTATTTATGAAATTTTTCCTTTTATAATTATATTTGCCCATGTTGTGAGCGGTGGTGAAATCATGGATTTTTTTTAGGGGGAAAACTAAATATGTAAAAAATTATGACTAAAAAATGTTTTATTTCATAAATTAATTTTAACTCAATAAAATAGTGTTCTAAATTAACCTGTAGGGACTGGATTTGAGCACTTCTTCGATTGGATGAGTGGACACTTCCAACTAGCCCAATACAATAAATTTGTAGAGAGCGGGTCAAAGAGCTAGGCTTTAGTGCATGGACAACAGTTAATATGGTGTTCATGACAATCAAACAGAGATGAACTGAGTTTATCAAAGAAAGTTTGTTCTCGGCACAATCCGAGGAGCTTTGTTCTAGTAAATATTGAATGAGAATGGTTACAAGAGTTCTTGAGATTGTTACAGTGCTATTTCTCCTCCTCTCTCTATGGTGGGTTTCTCCTATTATATAGTCCTCTTTAAACGATCTTGGCCTTCCACTTGTTGATCATCCAAGCCTATACTTGAGTGCCTGTCCCATCAGACACCCTCTCTGGCGTTCTGTGAGTTGCGGTAACTGAGGTAGCACTGTTCAGGGGTCATTTCCTCATTAATGCGGCCAGGACGTTAGTTGTGGGCATTTAATGCGGAGGTGACAGTTTCTCCTTGAATTGCTCCTCCACTGTGCTCCCATGGCTGACCCATTGTACCTGTCCTTTTCCTTGGGATGCTCCGGGAGGCTGCCTTTGATGGCATGCCGCTCTTCCCTTCTGTGATCTTGGTTGACCGAGGACAGGATCGTCCTCGGCGATGTTTCATGGCACCTTGGACTTGCTTCTTTCGTCCTCGGACATTTCTTTCTCCTCGGCGTGGGCCTTGGGCTTAGTATAAAGTGGGCCGCGGTTGCCAAATTCTTTGACCCCACAATAGACCCTCGAAATCCTGCTATCTTACTCCTCGAACGGAGAGGAGGATTTTGATGTCCTCAGGCCTTTGTCATGGCTTGTCAAGTCTTGTCCTTTGTTAGTGCTAGAGTCTCTTCACTTGTCCAAGGCACGTTCCTGGCGTTTCGATATACAAGGCGTGCCCTCATTAATATTTTTATGAAGTGATGCAGATCCAACGATTGAGGATTTCTTTGGAAATTGGGCAGGATTTATTTCGCTTGTAACTCTTTCTTTGAATTTCGTGCGAATTAATTTCCACTAGATTTCGCCTTCTATATAAGGCACCCTGGGGGAATCGTTCTTTCACATTTATAGATCCTTGAATTCTGCAGGAATCTCAAGTTCTCAACCCTTCAGGCATTCCCAAGAACCTTGCCAAGATCGTGATCAAGGCCTAGGGAATGAGGTGGTCGAGGATAAAGGCAAGGGCAAGGAAACCAAGCCCCCCCCCCCCCCCCTCAGAAACCAAGGATGCCGCCCAGATCCTAGATGACGCAATTAAGGCAAAGGAAGCAAAGGCCAAAGATGTTCCTACCTTTCAACTGAGCAAGAAAGAAGACCCTCCTCCTTCAGCCAAGAACCAAAGCAAGTATAGATCGCATCAGACTATTGGTGCGACAAAGTTTAGGTCTCACCTGGTGACATATATCATGTGTGCATAGATGTGAAAACGACCCAAGGTTAATCAAGCAAATGGACAAGGACAAGGATAAACGGGTTTCCTATTTCTCAGCCTTGATAGCAGGACATCTTGCAGTTAAGAGAAAAAGGGTCCATCAAGCGTTTCCGCCTCTTCTTCTTTCTCATCACCGGTACCACCCATACTGGCTCGATTGCTGCTAGAGCAAGATTGTGAATCTATCATTCCTATGGGCTTTCTCTTTTTATAGTTAGCTTTAAAACAAGCCTGCCTAAGCCGCTTGGTATATGATGTACCTTTCTTTTATTTAATAAAAATGGCTGCACTTTTTACTTTATGAATCTTTCCGTTCTCTGCAGTAATTATTTCATTAATGGGTGTGTTGTTATTTTTCCCTCCAATGGGACTTAGAACTGATGCTGTTGACGGTAACGAAAAGTTGTCACCCTGACTATAACAAAACCGACAATAGCACCCGGCTGCTAACTTTAAATAAGTTAACTATGTAAGAATAATCAGGAAAATAACCATGTGCTCTATACCGCAAATTGTGCAACCATCAAAGAATGTTGGATTTAAAGTAAGTGATCCGAGGGGACCATCGTGCATTAAGGCTCTGTTCGACATTTATAATGATGCCATAGCATTGGTATCCCCCAACCGTCTGGTCCGAGGACCCAGGCCTGCCTTAGGTTCTGTTTAAGCACTTGTAAAGAGATGCCATAGTGTTAATTTTTCCAAAGCATGTGGTCCGAGAACTCATGCATGCCTTAGGTTCTGCTTAAGCACTTAGCAGGAGGTCCGAGGAGCCCAACGTACCCAAGGTTCTTCTTAGCAGGAGGTCTAAGGGACCCGACATAGCTAAAGTTCTTTTTTTGAATGGGTAACAAAAAATGTTAAGCCCACAATGTAAACTTCAACTCATGCTTTACTTGATAATGGAGTAATCCCATTTATGCAGTTTGCCCCTCCCCTTTTTTTTGTTGAACGTACTTGGAACACCTTAAGTGATGCTCATGGACTTGCATTTGTTTACATCTTTGTTGAGTGGGGAAAGGGTAGGCGATCCGAGGAGCCGGACTCCTTTTAGATTTTGCTCATCACTCAGATAGATGCTTGAAGTAGTTAATCCCCTCAAGGGCTGTGGTCCAAGGATCCGTACAACACCCTGATTCTGTTCAACCCTTAGGTAGTTGCCGAAAGTCATTAGTTTCCCCATAGGTTTGTGGTCCGAGGAGCCATGCAAGACCTTGGTTCTGTCTAACACTTAGATAATTGTCAAAAGATATTAGTTTCCCCATAGGTTTGAGTCCGAGGACCATGCAAGACCTTGGTTTTGTCTAACACTTAGATAATTGTCAAAAGATATTAGTTTCCCCATAGGTTTGAGTCCGAGGACCATGCAAGACCTTGGTTTTGTCTAACACTTAGATAATTGCCAGTGTGTGGTAATTCCTCCAAAGCAGGAGGTCCGAGGACCCGTCATAGCTAAGGTTCCGTTTAGCCACTTCAGTAGATCAGAAGATATCAATATATACCTTCCAGAACTAGCCTCGCCGCGGAGCCCCCTTGAATTGCTCCGTGTGGCCGCCACTTCCTCTAATGGGGGTCCAGCGGACTCGCCCACCAGATTCGCGAGGATCTGACCCATGACAGAGGCACGGGGCATGTACATGATGTCAGAAGCCCCTAGAACTGTGCCCCATTTAGCAATCTTCCCCGTATAATCTGCACTTCGAAGTATAGACCTGAGCAGAAGTTGAGTTAGGACAACAACTGTGTGTGCCTTATGCAATGTTTTACTCACATAGTAAACTGGCCACCATAATGGCTTTCCCCAGGGACTCTTGCTGATGGGGGCCTGATCCTACCTTAACTAACCGTTGCACTCACTATCACATAAGCTCTTCCCACAGACGGCGCCAATTGTAGGGACTGGATTTGAGTACTTCTTCTATTGGATGAGTGGACTCAGACCCAACTAGCCCAATACAATAAATTTGTAGAGAGTGGGTCAAAGAGCTAGGCTTTAGTACATGGACAACAATTAATATGGTGTTCATGACAATCAAACAAAAATGAACTGAGTTTATCAAAGAAAGTTTGTTCTCGGCACAATCTGAGGAGCTTTGTTCTAGTAAATATTGAATGAGAATGGTTACAGGAGTTCTTGAGATTGTTACATTGCTATTTCCCCTCATCCCAGCCCCCTCTCTATGGTGGGTTTCTCCTATTATATAGTCCTCTTTAAACGATCTTGGCCTTCCACTTGTTGATCATCCAAGCCTATACTTGAGTGCCTGTCCCATCAGACACCCTCTCTGGCGTTCTGTGAGTTGCGGTAACCGAGGTAGCACTGTTCAGGGGTCATTTCCTCATTAATGCGGCCAGGACGTTAGTTGTGGGCATTTAATGCGGAGGTGACAGTTTCTCCTTGAATTGCTCCTCCACTGTACTCCCATGGCTGACCCATTGTACCTGTCCTTTTCCTTGGGATGCTCCGGGAGGCTGCCTTTGATGGCATGCCGCTCTTCCCTTCTGTGATCTTGGTTGACCGAGGACAGGATCGTCCTCGGTGATGTTTCAGGGCGCTTTGGACTTGCTTCTTTTGTCCTCGGTCACTTCTTCCTCCTCAACGTGGGCCTTGGGCTTAATATAAAGTGGGCCGCAGTTGCCAAATTCTTCGGCCCCACATAACCAATTTATTAATTAATGTATAGATTGTTAATTTTCTAGCTCTCACCAATCCTTGGCATAATTAAGAAAGTGTCCATAATCACGCTCAAAATGTATATGCAATCCCTTTTTTTAGGGGGTATCGTAGAATTACTATACCCCATTTTTTTTTTAGTGGGTACGGTACCCACCCAAATCTAGCTACTTGTCCCCCATTTTAGAATAAGGACCCCACGTCCTTCATCTTTAATTTTCACAAATAACAACTATCACATATCCTACCTAACCTCTACAAAAATCTCTCTACAGCTCTCCCCACTCTCTTCTCCTGTACAGCTTTAAGAGCAATCGCATCGACTCTTTTAAAAGATGTCGTCTATTTTATACAAAAAATTTATTTTTTCTATTTTACACTATTATTTTTATAAAATATCCACATCAGTCCATCTATTATACACTATATTTTATATAAATCATTTTTTTATATTAATTTTTTTACAAAACACCCACCATCACTTTTACAAAACACCCACATCAATCCATTAGTCCATCTTTGGTTTTCCTCCATGACAGTTAGTTTTATTTTATTTGTCTAGTTTAAAGTTTAGTATTTTTATTCTTATGTTTTATTTCAATTACCATGAGTAGCTAAATTTATAATTAATGTTGAAAATGAAACCTTGTTAAGGATTATTAGTAATATTTATGTGATTTGATTTTTCTCGCAATAGTTGTTCTTTAATGATTTAAATTGTTCTTATTTCATATCAATTGACTAAGATGAGATTCTAGATATGAGTTCAATCATGTTTTTCTCATGATTTAGGATTTGTCTTAATTAATTAAATGCATGGTTTATTATTTCTTGATTTTAAAATTGGATATCTCTTGTGATTTGTTTGGATACAGATACAATTGATGATTTGATTTTATACCTAGGAAACGAAGAAGAGCATGCTTTAGATATTTAAATAGAAGTTTTAATGATAATATTCTCCATGGTAGCAAGATTGATCTCTAGATTATCATGTAGTGGTTGGGAAAAATTAATGATCGTAAATATATGCTGATATGAATTAACAAGATAGATTCCAAAACCTTAATTCCTTTTTCTAGATTGTTTACATCTTTTTACTGCTTTATATTATATCTTTGCTTAGTTTAATTATTTGCTTAACATATTTAATTGCAAACAACCAATTTATATTAAACTATATTAGGATTAATTTGGTTAAGATTTGATTAATTTTCCTACGTTCATTCAAGTCCCTATGGGTTCGACCTCATTCTTGTCAAGCTATACTTCGGCACGGTTTGTACACTTGCTAATACTTTAAGATTTCACAACACTAAGTTAAAATATCTAAATTTGTGGTGACTTGTGATCAAAATGTATTAACAAAATCAAAATGTTGTAAGGGTGTGTTAATTAACCATTGACAATCAATTTCCCTAAGATGACTTGTAAATAAGTCACCCATAATAGAAAATCATTTTAAATAGTAGTATAAATGACTTGTATTTAAATTTCAAGAATGTAAACAAAAAGTTATTAAATTGCATAAAAGTGAAGAGCAAGAAAATAAGAGAACAATAATGTAAATGAAGTACATAGATCCATAGCTAGGGTAGTAACTAGTAAGCTAGACTACCCTAGCCTAGAAAAGGAAAAAACGAAAAAGGCTTAAATAAGGCTTTTTAGGGGGTTTATGGAGGCAAAAAGGCTGCTGAGATTTTTTGTACAAATGGTTTTACAGACTAGCCTATACAAGAGAAGATAGTGGGGTGAGCTGTAGAGAGATTTCTGTAGAGGTTAGGTAGGATATGTGATAGTTGCTGGTTGTGAAAAAGATGAAGAACGTGTGATATTTTAGGTAGGATTAGGAATGACCGTGGAGATATTCCCCAACAATAACTTTTAAACTGAAAGATAATATATTGTACATTTCTTTTCAATTTTTGTGAACTTTTCTTTATGGACTGACTATTTACTAACCTCCATTTTGGTTGTGAAAAATGTCGTTGGAAAGGTTGTAATATTTATTTTTCTAAAGATTTTTGCATTTTGTCCAAATTCTTTGATTTAGCACACCGGAGGTATCGGAAAAATAGTGGAAAACCACATTTTTAATATAAAATTCTCACTTTAAGATTTTTGTAAATCCATTATATTTAGAAAAGTGCTATATTCACAACATTTTCAGTTTTAATTTGAATTCACAATTTAAATTAATTTTTTGCCCACCCATGACAATGGAAAGGTTGTAATATTTATTATTCTAAATATTCTTGATTTTTTTTTCAAATCCTTTGATTTTGAATACCGAAGGCATCGGGAGAATAGTGAAAAATCACATTTTAATATATATAAAACTCTCACTTTAATATTTTTAAAATTTTATTTTATTTAGAAAAGTGCTACATCTACAACATTTTCACAACAAATCATAGGTAGTAGGTTGTTATTAATTTCAATTTAAATTCACAACTTAAAATGCTATATCCACAACATTTTCACAATACTTTCACAACAATAAGTATCATCAACTTGCAATAGTAGATACCATTACTTGGGTCCACGTTTTAAACCTCCAAGCCCCCAAATGCCATTACTTGGGTCCACGTGGAAATCAATTTATAAAAAAAATTTATCTTTTCATAAGAAGACCCGTAGCTATATAATCAGGCTCTCGGCTGCTCCTTTGGACAGAATATCAGATGCCTAAAGGCTTAAGTCCCTTGCTGAGCTAAGGTAGCCTTCTAAAACAAAGATGTCTTATTCTCTCACCTTTGCTCATTCAATACATAATAGTATCACAACCCCTGTACTCGCTACAAAAAACAACCACCATTGCTACTATAACTGCTATAGTACCAAAACTTCTCGAAGAACTAATAAGATTGTCAGTTGCCAAAACAAAGAAAAAGCAGAAGGGGGCCGTAGCAGTCTCTCTTCAGCTCTGACACTGTCCCACAAAAACCCTCAGGATGTGATAACATCCACAGATAGGGTGGTTGACAATGGTTTAAAAACCACGTCTACCACCACTGCTATCATGCCTCTTCCAAAACCATCGGATGGTATTGGCATTGTTAGTTATCTTCGGGGCAAGAACTATCTTATCACAGGTGCAACTGGGTTTCTAGGCAAAGGTATTTACTTTCTTTTGCATTTTCATATTTCTTTAAAACATTTAAACATGGCCTCTTTGTCGCTTTTTTAGAACCATATTTTCAATAGTTTTGTTTTTCTTAAATTGAAAATAAAATAAAAAATATAAACCATATTTTAGTGTTCTCCTATAAAATAGTTTCTTTTCTTAATAAAAGACTAAGAATAGTATAAGAAAATATTGTAAAAAGAGGAGGACATGAGGATTACGTGATTTAGCCTAATGGCTTATATTTGTAGAGAAAGTCTTGAGAAGTTGTTTTTTTACTATGATAAAGTGTCCGTTTAACAAAAATTATTTTTGCTAACTTATTTTTTGGTACTATTCATAAGTCTCATTATACTATTTCAGCTAACTTTTACTTTTATTTATAGTATTTTCAGCAAAAAGTTTTCAATTTCAGCAAAATAAGCGAATCTCAAACATACTCGAAATATTGATTACAGAGAACCCTAGTAGGATATATTTATAGATTAGGGTCAGCCTTAATTATGCTTAGTCACAATATATTGGGTGACCTCTTAGGTCATTACTTATAATCACATAATAAACTTAATATTTTTAACACTTAAAAATATATTGTTTAAAAAATATGTAGATTTAATAGAAATTAATCTAAGCTACTTATACACTATATCTAAAAAAAAAAAAAGCACTAATGAAATTACAATTAGGATTATTAATAATATTTATGATGAAGTATTGATTACAAAGAACCCTGGTAGGGTATATTTATAGATTAGGGTTAGCCTTAATTATGCTTAGTTACAATATATTTTTATTTATTTATTTGGTTTCTTCTTAAACCCTCAAGCCTGGAAACTAAGTTAAATACCTAAATTGTTGGTGACGTGTGATCAAAATTTATTAACAAAAAAAAAATGTTGTGAGGGTGTGTTAATTAACCATTGACAATCAATTTCCCTAAGAACTTGAAGCTTTGGTTTTTGTAAATAAGTCACCCATAACAGAAAATCATATTATTAAGTGAAGTTACAATAATATTTATAATAAATGAAATTTATTAAAATTCTACTTAAGATTGAATGTGTCATAAACATATTAAGCGGATTTACTTTTTCCAATTGTGAAAGAGATGTTAATAAAATCTAAATATAAAAACTTAATTAGTAATTTATCATCTCAAAAATAAGTAGAATTAGAAACGTTCCTAGATAATAACAATAATAATAATAGTTCTACGCATTAACTTTCAATTCTTATTAGGGTAGGGGAGTAAGGATCGCATGCAATTTTTTTCTTTTTCTTTTTTTTTTGCGCCACAATCATTTTATTTTTAAGCTCCTCAAGGAAATTTTGACTGACTCCTGGCAATTAGGATACCTAGATTGTTGAACTCATAAATTGCGCCCACGGTCATTTTATTCTACTACATATCTAGATTGCTATGAATAAGTGAATTTCATATGATACAACAATAGATCTTGTTAGTTTATCTAACATAGTAATTTGGGAATATATATTCGATGGTGCAGCTTTTATTGAGAAGATGTTACGTACAATACCAGATGTGGGGAAAATCTTTCTCTTGATTAAGGCAAAGGACAAAGAAGCTGCCATCCACAGACTGAAAACTGAAGTATGTTATAATATAAAGATTTTCTTTTTGTTTTTTGTTGTGTGGGTTCATAGTCAACAGAATATACGTTCATTAATGAATAATAAAGCTACGTAAAGATGCATGTTACTTTTTTGTTTCTTTGTATTTTAAGCATA
Source organism: Quercus aquifolioides (assembly GCA_019022515.1). Taxonomy (NCBI): domain Eukaryota; kingdom Viridiplantae; phylum Streptophyta; class Magnoliopsida; order Fagales; family Fagaceae; genus Quercus; species Quercus aquifolioides. The sequence goes on along the minus strand of JAFHAW010000031.1, from coordinate 85,825 downwards.
AAGAACTTCTGAATCTACGTTCATAGTCTCAGAGATTTAATTATTGTGATTAGATTTTAGACTCGGAAATTTTCAAGTGCTTGGAACAAATGCATGGGGAATCTTTTAAGGCTTTCATGATGACAAAGCTCGTCCCAGTAGCTGGGAATGTTTGTGAGCCCAATCTAGGGATGGATCCTGATACAACTAATGAAATCGCAAAAGAAGTTGATGTGATCATAAATTCAGCTGGCAATACAAAATTTGATGAAAGGTTTCTCTATTTTTTTAGTTTGAACGTGCATTTATTTAAAACAAGGTTGTTTTAGCCTTTTTTTTTTTTTTTTTTTTGGTATTCTTGGTTTGAAAATGAATCTTAAATATTATCCGTGTATATATATATATATATATATATATATATATATATAGGTATGATGTTGCCCTCGATACAAACACAAGAGGACCTTCTCGGCTCCTAGGTTTTGCAAAGAAGTGCAAGAAACTTGGCATTTTCTTGCATGTATCAACCGGTATGCAAATAAGTTGTTATATAGCTTAATATCTATATTATCATTTTTTTTTTAAACTGTTAGTTAATTTGTTACACAGCATATGTCAATGGGGGGAGAGAAGGATTAATTATGGAGAAAACTTTCCACATGGGACAAACAATAGTAGGGGAAAGTGTCACCTCAGAAACCCCACCAGTATCTATCCCAGTGCTGGATATTATAGCTGAAATAGAGTTGGCTTCAAATCTGAAGTTTTGTGCGCATGAAAATGAAGTTACTCAAAAGTTGAAAGAATTGGGTTTGGAAAGGTGATGAACTGTGCTTAATTTAATGCTCAATTAGAGATGAAACTGTAATCGATCAAAACCAATACCCAAGAAAATCAGCACTCTCTCTTTTTCAATGATATTTTGACACCATTCTAATTAAGCTCAGGTTTTCATTGCTCAAGCTATTTTAATCCTAATATATAACTAGTAGAACTGTAACAGGCCAAAATTATTCGGATGGGAAAACACATACGTGTTCACTAAGGCCATGGGAGAGATGCTAATAGATAGCATGAGAGGAGATATTCCAATAGTCATCATCCGCCCTACCATCATTGAGAGTACCTATAAAGATCCTTTTCTTGGATGGATACAAGGAAATAGGTGCCCCTTTTTAACCTTTAATTTGTTTGTGTATATATATATATATATATATATATATAAAAAGATTAGATCAAGTTACACTTGTTATGTGCCAAAAAAAATTATCAAATTTTTTTTTAGAAGAAATTTTTTATTAGATTAATACTTGAAAATCATACTATTGAATTGCATATATGTTTTTTGTGCTTTTTAATTACTCAATAAATTTTATGTTAAGTAGGTGTTATTTAATATTTAATCCTTAAACTCATGTTCATATATAACTTTAAAATTAAAAGTACCTAGAAGTTAAACATTAATTTATAGATGAGATAAATAATTTTTGATCTCTAGTTATTAAATATCTAGATATAAGCTGATAATATAATTTTATTGTGGATTTTCCAAAAACATATTAAATAGAGTTATCAAGTAGGGTAATATATTCTTCTCAAAAAGTAAAGTTTTTGTAACTTGAATTCAACCTTGTGTGTGCATGTGTGTGTGTGTGTCTATATATATATATACTAACCTCATTACACACGTTTTGCACGTGCGATGAGACTTTGTTTTTTTTATAAAAATTTTGGATAAATTTTCTTTTTATATATTATTTTTTGAGAAAACTTTGATAAGTTTGTATTGATGACATAGATTAGTAGGATAGTTTCCAAGTTTTTTCCTAGTTAAACATAAGGTTTATGAGTATTTTTAAACTACATAAAAGTCTAGTCCCAAGAGGAGAATCTTCTTATATATATAGTATAGATATATATACACTTTATGGAGGTACTCATAATTTTTTTTATCCTGCATGTGAAAAACCTTTTATCAGCAGAATTTATAATTATATGCTTCATCTTTTTCTTTTTTCTTTTTTTTTTTTTTTATGCGAATGAATCAGAAAGCTAGATCCAGTGATTATATCTTATGGTAAAGGCCAACTCTCAGGATTTGCTGCAGATCCAAAAGCAATAGTAGATGTGGTACATAGCTACATATTCACTTCCTCTCAATATTCATTTGACGTACCATACTTATCTTAATTTTTATACTATGAGTTGAAAGCATGCATGGTTATAGGTTCCTATGGACATGGTCGTCAATGCATTCATAGCAGCCATTGCAAAGCATGGGATTGCTGCGAAACCAGGTTTAAATGTCTACAATATTGGGTCATCTACTGTAAACGCCATTGCGTCTAAAGATGTAATCAAGTTTTGTTGCGATCACTTCACTAGTTTTCCGTTGATGGACTCACAAGGGAAGAACATAAGGGTCACTGAATTCAAGTTTTTTAGCTCAATGGACAATTTTTCCTCTTACATATCGGATGAGATAGCTCAAGGAATTGGACTAATGGATGCAAAAATTTCAGACTCTATCTTAAAAAGCAAGCTGGAAATGAAATGCAAGAATAGAGCGGAGCTTATTGTTCACATGGCGAAGTTATATAAGCCATATGCGTTCTTTAGGGCACGGTAGTATTTCTAACTTTGAAATCATCACACACAATTCTCTGTGTTTCATTATTTCAGCATCTGAAAATCAGACCTTTGAAACTAGCTGGGAAAAGAAACCATAATAAAAATGAATTCCTCAGTTGAACTAAGCAAGGTAGTATGTTAGGGTGACTTATAAGTAAGAAAATACTAAAATTCAAAAATAAAACTAATATTTATTCAGTATTAAAAAATTTTAAATTAAAAAAAAGGACATAAATAAAATATCTGCATGCATTTCCATTCAATAATCTAGCATATATCAAATTAAAACTAGATATATTTTTAGATTCTGAAAATTATTTAAGATTAATTTTGTGCTAAATTTGCTAAAATTTCCATTTTGATGTACAAAATCAAAAAGTCTTTTAGAATATCATATTTCAATTTGTTGCAAAACCTAGGTTTGATAATATTCATGATTGAAAATGTTTGTTCCATATATGCAATAGAAATGAAAAGAATAAGTATAATTATAATCATTCTATAAACAAATTTGTTAGTTATATATATGTTGATTTCTAGTACTTACTAGCTAACTATTGGCACAATTATATATATTTGAAGTACTGAATAATGATGTCAAACTACATCATCCTCGTAATTTTGAAGTTTCATTTTCAAAAATATTTTTTCATTGTTTCTAAATTCGTGCAAATAAAACTTGTTTATAACTATCAAACAAATATCATCTTCCAAACTCACGTACGATGAGTACTTTACATCACTTTTTGTGTTTGCTAAAAAATCATTTAGCTTATTTCACTCTTCTTAGATGATAACATTATTGCATTTCTCCGGTTACTTGCTAATAATTTGTTAAGCTACGATCTTGTACGATTTGCTGCCAGATTTGACACTCGTAATACCCAGAAATTGATGGAAGACATGTCCTTGGAAGAAATGAGGAATTTTGAATTCAATGTACGAAGCATAAATTGGGAGCATTACATTGTTGACATTCATATTCCAGGTGTAAGAAGGCATGTCATGATGGAAAGACTAGTGATCAATGAATAAAGAACTGTATCAGAGAGAGAGAGAGAGAGGTGTTAAGTTGAGCCCTTTTCTATATCATATATGTGTCTTCATGTTTATATATGTTACCACTTGAATAATGTCCGGAGAGGACTATGTAACGTATATATATTGGAATAATTTCTCATGCTTATATTAAAATTTTACTATGCATTAGATGAAAGAGTACTTGAGGTGTAAAGATTTTTCAATTTAGTCACTCACTTTTGTAATATAATGCTTAATTTGTACTTTGCCAACACCTTGCTAGCCATAGGCCCATATGACTTATGAGTTACATTTGATTCTAGATCTTTTATCAAATTGATCTAAATCATGGCATAAGCTTACCTAAAATTTTCTCCCTATTCCCAATTACTCCAATCCCTTAAGCAACCAACCCAAAAAAGAGCATTTGTATATACTGAAAATTTTGTAAAGAAGTATATGAATTTCAATCATATAGAAGATAGAATAATTGGATTTGAAAACCTAGCTCTAGACAATTATAATATGATGGGTATACACATGTGAGCAAAGTCATACATTAAATAATAATGAGAAGAGGTAGTAGTTAAAATAACATGTTTGGACCTAATCTCATAAACTTAACTTTTTGGGTAAAGTGGTGTCCTTGTATATTATATTAACTAACATTTAACCCACGCAATGCACGGAATCATTTTACATATATATTAAAAAAAATCAACTCTTTTTTTTTTTTTTTTTGGAGGAAAACAATCAACTTAATATAACAATACAATGTATTATAAAGTACATTATAATTCAACTGGGCAATGCACTTTAATTTAACTAATTTCTGAAATAAACTAAAATTAGACTTTAAAATAAAACTTATTGTTATTATTTTGGAACGTTGATTACTATGAATAAGTGAATTTCATGTGATACAACAATAGATCTTGTTAGTTTATCTAACATAGTACGTAATTTCTGCATATATATTCAATGGTGCAGCTTTTATTGAGAAGATGTTACGTACAATACCAAATGTGGGGGAAATCTTTCTCTTGATTAAGGCAAATGATAAAGAAGCTGCCATCCACAGACTCAAAACTGAAGTACGTTATAATATAAAGATTTTCCTTTTGTTTTTTGTTGTGTGGGTTCATAGTCGACAGAATGAATAATAATGCTATGTAAAGATGCATGTTACTTTTTTGTTTCTTTGTATTTTAAGCAAAAAGAACTTCTGAATCTAGTCTCAAAGATTCAATTATTGTGATTAGATTTTGGACTCGGAACTCTTCAAGTGCTTGGAACAAATGCATGGGGAATCCTTTGAGGCTTTCATGATGAGGAAGCTGGTCCCAGTAGCTGGGAATGTTTGTGAACCCAATCTTGGGATGGATACCGATACAACTAATGAAATAGCAAAAGAAGTTCATGTGATCATAAATTCAGCTAGCAATACAAATTTTGATGAAAGGTCTTTATTTAAAACAAGGTTGTTTTAGCCTTTTTTTTGTATTCTTGGTCTGAAAATGAATCTTAAATATTATGTGTGTGTGTGTGTGTGTGTGTGTGTGTGTGTGTGTGTGATGTTGCTCTCAACACAAACACAAGAGGACCTTCTCAGCTCTTAGGTTTTGCAAAGAAGTGCAAGAAACTTGGGCTTTTCTTGCATGTATCAACCGGTATGCAAATAAGATGTTATAAAGCTTAATGGGAGAGAGACAAGGATTAATTATGGAGAAACCTTTCCATATGGGACAGACAATGGTAGGGGAAAGTGTTACCCCAGAAACCCAACCAATATCTATCCCAGTGCTGGATATTATAGCTGAAATAGAGTTGGCTTCAGATTTGAAGTTATCTTATCTGTGCATGAAAATGAAGTTTCTCAAAAGATGAAAGAATTGGGTCTGCAAAGGTAACGAACTGTGCTTTAATGTTCAATTAGAAATTAAACATTAATCAATCGAAACCAAGATCTAAGAAAATCAACCTTTGTAGTTCCATATATACTTTTTCGAGGACCAAATTAACCAAATTATATATAAGAAAAAAAAAATATTGTCTATCTAATAAAGGCAAAAAGTTACAAGGGGCTACTTGAACATCTTAATAAAATTCTAAATGCCTAGTGGGGCTATAAACTAAGAAATTGAAAATTATAACAAAATGAAAAATTATCATAAATAACAAATTTAACTAATCAAAAGTTTAAAGGATAAAATTTGCCCGAAAAGTGGCATAAGTTAGGACAAAAGGTGTAGGGACAAGAGCCCAAAATTGTGTATTGCACCTTGGGCCTTATCTGAGGACGTTGGCGTGTCCGAGGAAAGATAATTGGTTGAGTGACGCCAATTTGTAGTCTCATGAATAAGAAATGAGTAGGAGGCGATCCAAGAAGTAATTTCTCCTCAGCTACGACAAAAATAACTCAAATATGTATTCCAATGACAAGAGTAACCCCCACCAAAGCTCTAGTGTTAATAGTGTGCCTCATAAACACCAGAGAAAGGAGGGAATCCCAAAACATCTAAAGAATAGCTGCTACTTCTACATTAAATGCTCCGCAGTTACTTTTCTGGCCGCATTTATGTGGAGAAGACCCCTGAACAGTACTTCCTTGGCTACCGCAACTCACAGAAAGCCAGAAGGGGTGTCTGATGGGACAAACTCTCAAGTAGTGCACTGGATGATTGACAAATGGAGAGCCAAGATCACCAAGAAGGAGATATATAATGTAAGAGACCCTTGGAGGAAGAGAGAGGGAGAAAGTAGAAAAAGAACACTATAGCAATCAGAATTGCACTTGTAATCAATTCTGTTGGTCTATAAGAATATTTGCCTCCTCAGACAATACATTCACCTAACCTTACATGTGTTGCTCTTGCATGATGGTCTTTCAAACCTATCCTAGCCGTTGTTAGATTCACCAAAGCCTAGTTTTTCGACCCACTCTCTACAAATTTATTGTACTTGACTCATTAACCCACACTCCAATACACACTGGGCTTGGGCTGTAAATCGTCCCCCTACAAAAGGCAATGAGCTTCAATCCTCATGAGTCATGACAATTCCCTTCTTGTCACAAAAATTCATGTGATTCCATATATTGCTGACCCGAAAGATTTCTATTAGGTTTTTTTCTTTTTTTTTTCTTTTTTTTTTTTTAATTACGGTTTGATTTATGAAGATTTCTCTGTTTAAGGAAAGTCAGTGCTATTCGCATCACTATTAATTATTTAAACAAGAGTAAAAATTAACATCCTTTTAAGCTTAATTGCAAGTTTTTCATTGCTCACGCTCACTTGATCAACATAACTATAACAAAGCAAAAATCTTTGGATGACAAAAGACTTAAGTATTCACCAAGGCCATGGGAGAGATGCTAATAAATAGCATGAGAGGAGATGTTCCCGTAGTCATCATCCGCCCAAGTGTGATTGAGAGCTCTATCAAAGAGCCAGCTTTCCCGGGATGGATACAGGGAAACATGTACTTTTTTTAACATTCACAATAATAAATTCTCTTTGAAGCTTGCTAGAATAATTCGTTACGTGTTAAATATCACATTATTTCTTATTCGTTAAAACTTTTAGGATAACTAGTAATTTATCGAAGGTCCTTTCAGTATCATATATAATTGACTACACCTTTCATGTTTTTTTAATTATACATAAACAACTTTGAATGCTGGATCCATTGATCTTATCCTATGGTAAAGGCCAGCTCTTGGGATTTCTTGTAGACCCAAAAGCAATTTGTTCTCCCTAAAAATTAAACAATTTTTATTTGGTCAATTTAGTCTACTTCAGTCCCATTCGGTCCAATTTTGTCTAATTAGGTCTACTTTGGTCCAATTTGTTCCACTTGGTCCAATTTGATCAATTTCAGTCCCCCTTCAGTCCATTTTAATTGGACCTTAAATTAATTCTTTTTGTATTTTTTTTTTCAAGTTTAGCTCAAAAATGAATTTTATTTCTTAATTTTTAGATTGAAAAGTATGAAATTTTATCATATTTAGGCTATATTCTTTAGTTTTAGTTAAAAAATACTAAAATACACATTAGAAATTAGCAATAGAGCCTTAAAAATGCAATAAAAATGATAAATATTCAAAAGTCTTATTCGGTCCACATTGATTATATTCGGTCCTATTTGGTCTATTTAGTCCAATTCAGTCCATTCCGTCTTATTTAGTCTACGTCAGTCCTATTCAGTCCATTCTAATTACTTTGGTTTTATTTGGTCCTATTCAGTACATTCTATCCACTTTGATCTACTTTAGTCCTATTTGGTCCGTTTTGTCCACTTTATCCTTATTCGGTCCATTCTGTCTACTTTTGTTATATTTGGTCCTATTCGGCCCACTTTGATCCACTTCAGTCCTATTCGGGCCATTTGGTTCACTTTAGTCCTATTCGGTCCATTTTGTCCACTTTGGTTCTATTCCGTCCATTCTGTCCACTACGGTCCTATTCAGTCTACATGGGTCCTATTCCGTCCATTCGTTCTTATTCGGTCAATTCGATCCTATTCGGTCCACCTCGTTCCTATTCAGTCCATTTAGTCCACTTGTTCCTTTTGGTCCACTTCGATCTATTTTTATGCACTTACTGTGCGCACCAGAAACCGAAACCCGTTGGGCTGGGCCTCACTTGGACTCACAATTTATTTGTATAGTGGGTTTGGATTTCCCACAATGGGTCGTTCTAAACACCAAGGCCCAACTGACGCGCTTTCCTCTTCTCGGGGACCTGACTCAATTCCTAACTCTGCTCTCTCTGTTTACACTCTTCCTTCCCTCAACTCTCCAACCCTTGTCTTCTCAAGACTTCCTGTATTTATAGCTCACGAAGTAGTGGAGAGGTCATAAATACTTGCCAGTAAGTGCAACCGGCGGTCCAGTGTTATCGATCGTAAGTGGGTGGTTAGGTGGGCATGGGAAGCGGTGAGGGTGGCGTTGGAACTTGGTTCCTGCCTCCACGACAGTTCTCGGCAGCGGTGTCTCTCCGAGGTATGACCGAGTAAGTACAGGGCGGGGTGCACCGCGAGCTGCGTGTTCATCACTGCTCGGGAAGGGCTCTGCCGAGAAACGACGTAAAAGCAGATCGTGGGCCTGCAGCCTGCGGGGCTCGGGGTGGGCCGCTAGGCAGAGGGAGACCGGCCTCATGGGCCTTATACCCAGGCCAGGGTCCAAGGCCCACTACGGGTCGTGGTGCGGGGACCGTACAATAGCCCCCCCTTGATTCGCTCCCTATTCCCGGGGGTGAATCAAGGATCACGAGGGGCAAATGCCTGTTTGGGGGAGTCGAAGGGTCAGTGCCCGACCATTGATGGGCGCATTAATGCGCGTCTTAAAAGACGCGTTTGAAGTTGACTGACGGCCTACCCGCCATCATTGCCTGACGGTTCGTGAACCGAGGCGTCGCGCGTGTGGCAGTTGAAGCGGCGGTCCGCGTGGTTTCCTTTCAGCGGATCATTAATTGCCTCTCCTTCTACTTCCTCATGCCTATAAATAGTCCCTCCTGTACTGAATCTCACTTTTGCATTCCTCACCTTTCAGTTTTCTCCTCTGCCGAGCATACCTCCCGTGGTTCATCTACTGGCCCAGAACACACCTACTCCCTAGAGCCCACAGTAAGTTCCTTTCCCTCTTCTTGCTTTTTCAGTTCAGCCATTTCAGTATATTCTTTGATACTCGTAGCACTTCTTTTCCCTTTTGTTAAGAAACTGTTTTGAAAAAAGAAAACATGAGTTACTCTTACCTCCTTACCACCGAGCATGCTTTGGCTAGATTTAGGGAAGCATATAATGTTCCGAGTGACGTAGATATCACCTATTGCAATATGGGCGATATCGACATTCAGAGGCGCCGAGGGGAGAACACGGTGTTCTTTCCCTTGATGGCCATTTTAGAGGGCGGGCTTAGGTTCCCGGTTGACCCCCTAATTCTCAGCACCCTTAGATTTTATGGCCTTTGTCCCGACCAACTTCCCCCCAACTTTTACCGGGTAGTGAGTTGCGTGAGTACACTGAACCGGTTGTACGGGTTGGAACTTAACCACCACGACATTAACCATATGTACAGTTTGTGCGGCAAGATTGAGTCCGACTACTACCTAAAGACTAGGGACGCGAGGGTACGGCTTATTTCATGCCTGCTGGACTCAAACCGTAACTCGGCCAAAGATTTCGTTCGGGTGAGCGGCAATTGGTTTGCCGAGGGGTTCCCCTGTGCGTTTTCGCCGCGCGACGTTGGTCGGTGACTAGCCTCCATTTACTTTAATGCATTTCTATTTCGGTCCAGTTACGTAATCTCTAACCATTATTTCCTTTGTGCAGAGAGCAAAAGATTCAGGCCCGACGTCAGAGTGGTACACGTTCGGGACTTGAACTTCGTCCTCCGGTCGGAAATCTTCGTGCACACGGACGGACAACTCCGAGCGTCCCACCTCATCCTCGGCGTCAGTCCCGTCTACTCAACTTGGCAGTCGTTCGGCCAAGCTTTGCTAGTCGACAGCCCTCTCATCTCATACATCGACGTCCGGCACGCAAACTTCCTCCCCCCAAGGCTAACAGTAGGCGAGGCACGTGAGCACGGTCCTCGGTACATTTGTTCAGACGAGCGACCGCCCATCCGTGACGAATCAGCCGAGCGCGTATCTGCCGAGCGTAGGAGGCGAGCTCACGAGCAAATCCAGCAAGCTCCTGCTCAGCCCGAGAGAACCGTAGAGCCCGGGGCACCTGTTCGGGAAGGGGAGGTTGTAGCCGCAGAACCGACTGACTCTTCGGAAACAGGATCCGATCCGGGTAACGCAATGGTGGCCAGGAGGAAGATGACAATAGACCGCTTCGTCCCGAGTGCCAGGCCAATCGGGCAACAACAACAAGTACCCGCCCGAGACGCTTCCCCTCCCGCTCCCCCACCAACCCGAGTTCGAAAGAGGCCGCGCACCACTGATCAAACACAGACGGGCCCGGGCAATGTGCCCGTCCGACCCTCGGCCGGAATCGTCATTCGGGAACCGGTAGCGCAAACCGGGATAGACCTGGCGTCTACTTCCCGGGCTCCGGCAGCATGGCGACCCTCCTTCAAACTTGGCGGCGAGCCTCTCCCGTCGACGGCCAGTGCCCGAGTGTGGGATAAGGGGCATGGAGGCAGCGTGGCGCAGAGTCTGGCGCGCGGCATCCTCTTGCCCGAGGACTTGCACGCCTTTACGGAATCGACGGACGAGTCCCTGGGGAGACGTTTGCAATGGCACACCATAGCGGTAACTGTTTCACTTTTCTCTATGACTCTCGGTTTCCCTTTCGATTGTGTATGTGTTTTTTCCATTTTACTTCACATAGCGGATATTGTGTGGTCAGGCTGCGCAAATGTCGTACGTGGTGGACGGGAGGATGAAGGAGCTGGCCGAGGACGTCGAGCGGGAAAAGGCTCTGAAGGAAGTCGCCGAGGCCACGGCGAAGGAGCATTTGAAAATTGCCGAGGAGGCAAAGGATAAGATTGCTACAGCCGTGAAGGCCCAGGCGCTTGCCGAAACGAAGCGCGAGGAACTGGAGCTCCAGTTGGGGGGTACCGAGCTTAAGCTGGCCGAGGCTCAGAGCTTGAATACAATGCTGGAGGGGCAGCTGACCGACTCGAAGGCGGCGCTGGAGGCTTGCGAAACCAAGTGGTATAACGAGGGGTTCGCGGATGCCGAGAATTCGGCGGAACCGATCATTCGCCAGGCCCATAAGCTCGGATATGAGGAGGGTTGGTTCGCCGCTCTCCAAGCCATGGGGGTTCCCGAGGATTCCCCGTTGAGGGATCGCAGCAGGATTCCTTTCCCGAGCATCCCCAACACCGAGAATCCTGCGCCTCTTGTCATCGACGAGGAGGAGACCTCCAGCATGAGGGAACTGGTGAATGCCATTGACTCTCATGCAGTGCCGACTGACATGGAGGGGACCAGCCATCCCCATGCCGGGGACCGAACCGGGGAGGACATCCAGCCGCCAACTCCTCACGCCGACCAACACTCTCAAGAGGACGCATCCTCCGCCCACGCGGCGGACATCTGAAGCCGACAGCCAGCCCTTCTTTACTTTTCCCTTGTTTGAGAATCTTGAATAAACGGAATTGCCTATGTCACCGGGATGTGGTGACGGGATAATTTGTTTACGTTGTCTTTTCTTTATTTTGAGTTGCCGGGTTTTGGCAACAAAACGCTAATTTAAGTTTCCCATTTGTAATATGAATGCCTTACCGCGTTGCTTGTACGTCTTTTCCGAGTAATGAACTCTTCTTGGCTGCCCTTTTATTGTTATGTGTCCGACCCTGGTAAGGCCTCCAAACGCTAATTTAAGTTTCACGTGCTCGGTGATAAGATCGAGCCGAGGGTCGGGCTCCCGCCCTTAAGAGTTGATCGTCAGGTTTCCACATGCTCGGAGGTTAGGGTCTAACCGAGAGTCAGGTTCCTGTCCTTAGAATTAATAGTTCAGGTGTCCACCTGCTCGGTGATAGGGGTCGAACCGAGAGTCAGGTTTCTGTCCTTATAGTGAGTCGTTCAGGTTTCCACCTGCTCGGTGATAGGGATCGAACCGAGAGTCAGGTTTCTGTCCTTGAGACGAGAAGGCTAAGGTTTCCACCTGCTCGGTGATAGGGATCGAACCGAGAGTCAGGTTTCTGTCCTTATATTGAGTCGTTCAGGTTTCCACCTGCTCGGTGATAGGGATCGAACCGGGCTACGTGGAAAACTTTCACCGTGTTGAAGCTGGTCATAACTAGCCTTGCCTGTTCTAGGTATGCTTTCATCCGGGGATCTCGGGCCTCAAAACTGCCCTGCACCTGATTAACCACCAGACGCGAATCCGAGTACAGCTCAATATCCCGAGCCCCCAGGTTTGAAGCTACCCTCAGTCCGGCCAAGAAAGCCTCGTATTCCGCCTCGTTGTTGGATGCCCTGAAACTCAATCTAAACGAGTGTTCCAGCCGTATCCCTTCGGGGGTAATCATGACTACTCCTGATCCGGCCCCCGTGGAGCTCGAAGCGCCGTCCACAAATATCTTCCACGGTCGAACCTCCAATCGGCAAACCATCTCTCCTTTCTCTCTGGGCGAAAATTCAGCGATGAAGTCCGCAAGGACCTGGCCTTTCACCGAGCTCCGAGGCCTGTACCGTATGTCGAAGGAACCGAGTCGAGTCCCCCATTTGGCTATGCGGCCCGTGAAATCGGACCTCTTCAATAACGACTGTAATGGGTACTCGGTCAAGACGTGTACGGTGTGAGCTTGGAAATAGTGCGGCAACTTCCTTGTGGCGTGTATCAGGGCCAGTACGAGCTTCTCCAAGGGCAAGTACCTCGTCTCGGCGTCGACGAGAGTTTTGCTGATGTAGTATACGGGTTGCTGGATCCCTTTGTCCCTTAGCAGCACGGCACTCACGGCGTGCTCGGATACCGCCAGATACATGAACAAGTCCTCACCTGCCTCCGGCGCCGCGAGCATGGGCGCTCGCGCTAGATAAATCTTCAGATCCACAAAGGCCTGTTCGCACTCCTCGGTCCACCGAAATCCCGTCCATTTCTTCAGCAGTTGGTAGAATGGTCGGCATCGGTCTGCGAACTTTGAGATGAACCGGTTAAGGGCGGCCAGCATCCCGGTTAGTATTTGCACTTCCTTCGGGTTGCTCGGTGGCTTCAGTTTTCTCACAGCCTCTATCTGGTCCGGGTTGACTTCAATCCCCCGTGTACTGATCAGGTACCCCAAGAACTTCCCGGCCCCCACGCCAAACGCGCACTTCTCCGCATTAAGGCGCAACTTGTGCCGTCGGAGAACCCCGAAGACCTCCAGGAGGTCCCCCATATGCAAGGCTTCCTGTTTGCTTTTAACCACCATGTCGTCGATGTATACCTCGACCGTGCGCCCTATCTTGTCTCGGAACATTCTTGTCATCATTCGTTGGTGAGTGGCCCCGGCGTTCTTCAGTCCGAAGGGCATCCTTGTGTAGTGGTAATTTGCCTCCGGGGAAATGAATGCCGTTTTCTCTTGATCCTCGGGCGCTAGGGCGATCTGGTGATACCCTTGGAAAGCGTCCAAAAAGCTCATCCTCGGGTGCCCACACGTGGCGTCCACCAGCTGATCAATTTTCGGCACGGGAAAAGGGTCTTTCGGGCAGGCTCTGTTCAGATCGGTAAAGTCGACGCAGACCCTCCACTTGCCGTTCTTCTTCTTCACTACCACGGTGTTTGCCAACCAATCCGGGAAGATGATCTCCCGAATCACCCCCGCCTCCTTCAATCTCTGAACTTCCACTTTCACTGCCTCGGAGTGCTCCCAGGCTGATCTTCTCGGCCTCTGCTTTTTAGGGGTGAATGAGGGGTCAACTCCAAGTCTATGCATGATGAATTCGGGATCCACCCCGGGCACCTCGTACGGACTCCAAGCGAATACGTCCACATTCTGTATTAGGAGCAGCAACATCTCTACTTTTTCCCGGTCCTCCATGCTCTCCCCTATTTGGAAGTACTTGTCCGTGTCCGGCAACACCTTCACCCTCAGCATGTTCTCGGCACGGGCGACCTCCTTCTCTGGCGGGCCCTGTAACTGCTATAAAGGCGTCCCTGACGACGAACACTTGGGATCAGCCTGACCCTCCCGGTCGGTTTGCTCCTTCTTCCAATCGACCATGGCGATTAGACATTGCCTGGCCGCCTGCTGACTCCCTTGTATCGCCGTGACACCATAATCAGTATGAAACTTGACCCTCATGTGCAGGGTGGACGGGACGGCCCCCATTGCATGTATCCATGGCCTCCCTAGAATCGCCGTGTAGGGGGAGTATGATGTAACTGCGATGAAGCTTACCATCACTTCCTTGCCCCCCATGTTCACGGGCAGAGAGATTTGCCCCTCGGGCGCCACCATCTTCCCATCGAAGCCAACCAGGGGAGTGTTGTTCTTTGACAGGTCCCCATCCCTCAACCCGAGCCCCCTGAATAGGTCCGGGTACATAACATCCGCTCCGCTTCCCTGGTCTATCATTATCCTCTTCACAACGAAGCCGCCAATCCTTGCCGTTACTATCAATGCGTCGTCGTGCGGCTGAATGGTTCCCTCTAGATCACTGTCGTCGAAAGAGATCGGCTCCCGGGTAGGTCTGATCCTCTTCGCGGCAGGAGGCACGCCCGTACTCCCCTCTACCGATATCATCGTCAGCACCTCCTTCCCTTTTGCCGCTGAAATGCCCCTCGGGGCGACGTGGATGACATCAATTATCCCAAGAGGGGGCGGAAGGGGATTCCCTCTGTGTGGGGCGCCATGCCCCGTTCCTCTATCCCCGGTGTCCGTCACAAAATCCTTGAGGTGTCCTGCTTTAGCCAACTGCCCGAGATGATCTTTTAGCACTCGACATTGCTCAGTAGTATGCCCCCGGTCTTTGTGGTAGGTGCAGTACAGGTTCTGATTTCTCCTAGAGGGGTCGCCAGCCATCCGGTTCGGCCATCTGAAGTACGGCTCGTGCTTGATCTTATCCACGATTTTATGCACGGGCTCCTTGAACGTCACGTTCACCTCCCCTGCTGGTGCTGCTGGCTCTTGAATCCTCAAATTTCCCCGTGCCCTCTGTTGAAAACTGCTCAGCCGAGGACGATCAGCTACCTGTGCTTTGCCTTTGCTCTGTATCTTATAGTCTTCCAACCGTTTGTACTCCTCGATGCGCCTCATCAGCTGCCTCATGTCCTCGGGAGGCTTCTTAGTTAACGACTCTCTCAACCCCGAGTCGTCAGGCAATCCCAATCTGAAGGTGCTCGCCGCAATCTTCTCGTTCCCTCCGCCAATCTCGTTGTAGAGCTCCCAGTATCGGTTAGCGTAATCCCGGAGGGTTTCCCCTGCCCTCATCTTCATAGACAACAGCGCGTCCACCGGTTGTTGCTCCCGGCTGCACGTCACGAAACGGGAACCGAACTCCTGTATTAGCTCGGCGAAACTGTGAATGGAGCCCTTGCGCAACCCGTTGAACCACCTTAAGGCCGTGGGACCAAGGCTGGAGGGAAAAACCTTGCACATCAGAGCGTCATTGCGGGTATGCAAAGACATCATCTGGATATAGTGGCTGACATGTTCTACGGGGTCTGTTTTCCCCCCATATGAATTGAACGGCGGGCGCGTAAACCTGTCCGGCATCGGTGCACGCTTGATGTCTGCTGAGAATGGTGACCGAGCAGCCCTGCGCAATGCGCGGCTCATAGCATCCATGGCCGCATTCCTCGGCCGTCCCTCTGGAGACTCCGAGCCCCGATTCCCATATTCCCGCGACCGAGAGCGATTTCGCCGCCGATGAGATTCTGCTGAATGGGAACGGTCTCGGCGGCGACGGGACTCCCTCGAGTGTGAGCGCTCCCTGTGGTGGCGGGATCCTGATTGATTCGATCCCACCCCGCGTCTCTCCCCCTCGGCGCCTGGCCCTCTCTCTCGGTCGTCTTGACCGGCTCGGTGGCGCTCGTTTCGGGCTTCCAACTCCAGGTCTTGTACTTGCCTCCGCAGCCGCTCGAGCTCTTCATCCCTGACGTCGTGCTGCCTATGCCGGGAAGCATGGGATGCCGTTCTCCCCGTTTGATACGACCCTTCCCCAAGGCCGGACCGCTCTTCCAGTTGCTCGTGAAACGGATCCTCGCGTCTCTTCTGCCTCTGTTCCCGCCAGGTGGAGCCCCTGGAAGACCCTGCCGAGCCACTCGCGGCGTTACCTCCTGACATCTTTCCTGTATACGAGCCTTGGCAGAACCACTGCTTAGTAGGATTTCCCACAGACGGCGCCAATTGTGCGCACCAGAAACCGAAACCCGTTGGGCTGGGCCTCACTTGGACTCACAATTTATTTGTATAGTGGGTTTGGATTTCCCACAATGGGTCGTTCTAAACACCAAGGCCCAACTGACGCGCTTTCCTCTTCTCGGGGACCTGACTCAATTCCTAACTCTGCTCTCTCTGTTTACACTCTTCCTTCCCTCAACTCTCCAACCCTTGTCTTCTCAAGACTTCCTGTATTTATAGCTCACGAAGTAGTGGAGAGGTCATAAATACTTGCCAGTAAGTGCAACCGGCGGTCCAGTGTTATCGATCGTAAGTGGGTGGTTAGGTGGGCATGGGAAGCGGTGAGGGTGGCGTTGGAACTTGGTTCCTGCCTCCACGACAGTTCTCGGCAGCGGTGTCTCTCCGAGGTATGACCGAGTAAGTACAGGGCGGGGTGCACCGCGAGCTGCGTGTTCATCACTGCTCGGGAAGGGCTCTGCCGAGAAACGACGTAAAAGCAGATCGTGGGCCTGCAGCCTGCGGGGCTCGGGGTGGGCCGCTAGGCAGAGGGAGACCGGCCTCATGGGCCTTATACCCAGGCCAGGGTCCAAGGCCCACTACGGGTCGTGGTGCGGGGACCGTACACTTACATAATGGATAAAAACATGTTTGGGTTGAAAACACCTAATTTAAATCCAAATTTATTAATATATATATATATAAATCTCAAACTTGTAATATCTAAATTAAATTTTAAGCATAGCATTTATTATTATTATGCTTTTGTTAAACCACATTAATGTAGCATTTTAGTCCACTTCGGTATGGTTAAATTTAGGTGAAAGTCTTTCTAAATATAAAAGTTAAGAATATACAAATTTAATCTTTGGGATAGTTATTCATTTTTTCTAACATCGTTATTTTTAAATGAATTGCACGAGGTTGGTTATACATTTAAGGAATGTGTGTGTGTGTGTGTGTGTGTGTGTAATATTTATATAAATAAATTATTCGAATTATTCATTGCCTTAAAAGAGATTGTCATGATAATCAAAACTCATATCAAACTTATACAAAATATGTATAATTTATTCTTTAAATTTTATTGTAAAGAGAGAATCTGTTTGAGATGAGGAACTAATTAAAAAAAATACAACATCAAAAAGTAAGAACCCAAAATAGGGTTTTAAAAATTACAACGATTTATCAATATAAAGTAGGGTTGCAAGAAATAAAAAAATAAAAAATAAAAAATCAAGAGAGAGTATAATCACTTTTTCAAGTGAAAATGTGAGAGAGAATAATAAGAAATTTATAGAAAATAATACCAGAAGAAAAAAAAAAGTAAAAATAAAAAATGTAGTAATAAACACCAAATTGTCCAAGTCATGTTATGTGATAAAATAACATTATATTCTTATATACTATCTTTATAATACAATATGATAACATCTATGAAATCAAAGAAAATATTTTTTTTTTAAGAAGGAAATCAAAGAAAATAAAAAGATAACAACTTTAAAACACAAAATTTAATCACATCAACCCAAAGTAGAGTTCCAATTAATACAAAAATTCATCAACTTAAAGAAGAGATGCAAGAAAAATATAAAAAATTCCACCAAAAATGAAAAAAAAAAGAAGAAGAAGAAGAAGAAGAGAGAGAGAGAGAGAGAGAGAGAGAAATAACCTTTTGTGTGTGAAAAGATCTATGAATAGAATGGAAAAGAGAATTGTAAATTTATAGTAAGAGGTGAGGAATAAGAAAAACAAAAATAAATAAAGGAAGATAAAGGGATAAGGTAAAAATGATATCAAGATAAATAGTAGTCGGGATATGAAAAGGTAAAAAGTAGGGAAAATTTAAAAGTATAACAATAAATTGAGAAATTAATAAGAAAAAAGATAATTAAAAATGAGAGAGAATGTTGAAAATGAGTGGATGATGTGACCGTTGATGTGGCTCAACAGGCATATAGCAACATTAAATGCCACCCTTCAGTTTTTAAGCATAAAATAGATTTATCAAGTTATAAAAATAAAAATAAAAATTATATAAATTAAAAAAAAATTAATGAAATTCTTTTCTCATTTTAAAAAAAAAAAAAAAAAAAAAAATTGTCCACTGGAATGTAGAAGTCCTTGTAAAAAAGACATACAAAGTCTAACGGGCTTCTGTTTTGTACTTTGATGGGCCAATTCTAATGTCCACCCAACAATATTGGCTCATATAATATAATATTTAATTTAATGAAACCATATAAATAGGAATTACGGATTGATTCCGTATCATATGAGACAAAAAAATATCATCGATCGTTAAATCACAATGAGTTCCTGGAGATTTCTCATTATGGCTACGTGTGTGTGTGTTACGTTCTAGATCAGTTTTTATTAACATCGATGAATACATTATGACAAACTCTAATTTTTATCCTACATGTGAAAAAAAGTATCTTGTGAAAGGGGCATTACATAAGCCGATTTTATAAGATAAGTTTTCCAACGTATTAACATTGTGTCAGTGCATGAGTGAGTCTGAATAAGTATATTATTAGAAGAAGAGGCTTTGAGAGTTAGAGAGTATAAATTAATATTTCAATTGCTAAATACTTCACAATATTTTCATTGAGAGATACTCGGGTTTAAGGGTTTATATTCTATTACGTATTCCCACAATTTTCTCTCAAAATTAAACCCTATTCAAGGTATGTTCCTTTTTTCTTTCAAGAACCCTATTCAGTATTCAAGTTAGTTTATTTTATTCTGTATTTTTAGGATTTAGTGTGTTTTTAATATGTATGTCAAAATATAACTTTAACTTGGTGTGTGTTTTAGATTGTTACGTTGAAAAAACAAGCATGGTTCTGAACTTTGATTTGAATGAATTTCCTGTGGACGAGGACATGGTTTTTGATGAGTATGAATTACCTGGCTACGAGAATGTGGTTTTTGATATGATTGGATTACCTGTGGAAGACGAAGAAGACGTAGCTTCTAATACCACATCCCCTGAGGTATACTTTTTAGTATTTATGCTATGTTATTGTCTTCTTTTTTTGGCTTAATTTTTTCAAGGACTTGCATTGTTTGAACCAATATGTATCTGATTTTGTGTCTTTATAGATTGGTGACAGTTCTAGCAGTAACAGTGAGTTACTTGGCCCCAAAAGAAACCTATGATGTTTTGCCTGCAGTTCCTATGGATGAGGATGTGGCTTTGAAACACGAGGAACTCAAGGTGTGTATATATATATATATATATTCAATTTTTTTCTTTTCTTTTTGTTGTTAATTTGATATATTTTGAATCAATTTTGTGAATTATATGTTTTGATGTAGAGTGGAAACAATACTGAGACTCGTGTTGCAAAAGAAGATAATAAAAGTGACCAAGGTAATTAGTAATTTCATATTTTATTTTTTTTATTTTTTATTTTTTAAAATTTAGTATTAGATGTCCAAGTAGTTGGAGTTAAAATTTTTGCCTAATGTATTGATTACCCAATACTTCTCTCATATAATATATGGATCATACAATTGAACGAAACTTACATGCTATGATATATAAGACTCACATATTTTGAGAGATACGTGTTGTGTATATGTAGGGTGAATAAAATAATTATATTTTGTTCATAAATAATAAAATTTTATTGTGTATTCTAATCAGTATTTGTTGAAACATATTTGTGTCTTTCATTGCTAACTGCGTACATATTTCCTTTTTTGTTTACATATATGACGATAGTGAGTTTGGCTGTAGATGGAGGCAAGGTTTTGTCTAATGTGAAGCTGTCAGCTCAATTGCTTGAAGGGAATAAGGAAAAAGTTTTACGGTCTAATAAAGTTGTGAAATTAGTGAAGATGTGGAACCATTCAAAAGGGAGGATCACATGGGAAGGGGAGGAGGATATGAAAAAACATTACCCTCTGTTGTTCCAAAACAAGAAAATGTAATATATGTTTTAAGTTTAATTTTGTTTGAAAGAGAGATGAATCTGATTGTTCATAGTAGAATAATTGTTTCATATCTTGGATGGACAAGATGCTTATAATAATTGCGTTCAGTTCTTTTTCAATCTAATGCTTCGTACTTTAATTGCTCAACCCTATGTCAACCTGAATTTACAAGTGCTCATGCAAGCATGCTTTTGGTTATAATTTGCTTAATGCACTTGAGGAATTTTTCGGATAATCAATACTTGTGGGAGGAACTCCATATTTTAAACTTCTTTCCCTTGAAATCTGTCGTTGAGGGCAACAATAAAAGTTTAGGGAAGTTTTAATCCAAAGAGATAAATATTATCAACACTCAACAGCTCACTTGAAATAGAAAATAACCTCACCATGAAAGAAAAGTGGCTCAAAAGAAGAAGAAAGAACCAAAAATCTAGAGGACAGACCAAGTTATAAGCAAGGGCCCTAGGCTTGTCTTTTTCACATTCTTTTGAGCCCTCCCTACAAATCTTGCTGAGCATAGGGTTTTTTATATAAACAATCCTAAAATATACTATAACAGTTTCAACCGCCGCATTGAACTAGTATCCAGCTGCTGCAGGATTTTCAGCAGCTTAAGCAGGGTTATAAGAAGTGAATCAAAGCATTCTGCAAATTAGATCTGATTCTCCTCTACTTGGAGCTGCCTCAAACTGCCATTGATATAACAAGGCCCAGTTTATTTTCCAGCATAAACTATATAATCTTGGCTATCCCCAAACTGAAGGTGAAGAAACTGTGATCTTACCTAATTTATCGAATAATACGAGGCCACAAATGTTAGCATAAGCAAGCACCTACGCTGTATATAAGGGAGATTGAATCAGAGCATAATCATCGGTAATACATTATGTTGTTATTCACCATTTCTTTCACCAAGCAATGGGCATCACTTGGCTCACTCGGGGCATAGGCAAATAGGGGAGTTAGCACCATCAATTTGAACCTCATTTGCTTTATCGATACCAAGGTAGTACCAATCTATATAAACACAGTCAATCTTCACTATCAATAGGTATCATTATTTGATAACAACACCTAACAATATGTAGCATTTTTTTTTCTATTAGGAGAGAGTGTATCATTCATATATGTATAAGTTCAATGAATAGACTTTTCATTAACAAATATAAAATCTTGATTATACAAATGATAATGTCCTATAAGCAAAAAAAGGGTATTGAAAAAAAAATGACTTCATAGAAAGAAATAAAAAAGAATAAGAAAATCTCATGGCTTTCTCCATCATATCTATCTAAAATTTTTCCTTTTCTATAGAAATGTGTGCTATAATGCTTTGCTTCAGGTAAATACTCAAAAGCAAATGCTCCAACATGTTACAATCAGTGTTGTTTAAAGTAAATTGGCCTTTTGCAGACTATTCCAACAGCGGCTCCATTATAGGTTTCGAAAAAGGGGTATGGAGTTTCATGCTGTACGTAACTGCCACCCCAATTAGTGCACAAAATGACGGTAAGAGACCCAAACCAAACCGTGTAACTGAAATATAGACATTTATTGCATTTGTTCTCTGAAGTTCTGGAGAGCAACCTGCATTGGAGTATATAAAATATCAAACAGAAATTTTTAACTAAGAACCAGTATGGACATTTGAGAAAGAACTCAAGAACTTTTTACACACAAAGACACAGACACAAAAAATAATGTCAGTGTTACTGATGAGTTCTGAAAATTAAGATGGCAACAATTAATAGAGGAATTAATCAGAAAACAAGAAGAGATCCCATGTCTGGAAAATTAGTATCAAACTTTCAAACCTGCTCAAGTGATGTTTCAAGTAAAATTTCTCTATCTGGCAGATCACTTAAACTAAAGCTAACAAGGCTTCCATGATTGTTTCTGTTGGTTGCTCCAATGGTTGTCTAATTAGTCAGTAACATAATTGACCAACAAAAACATTACCAAAAATAAAATATAAATAGTGGATCATCTTAAACAAAAATGATAATCATGATAGCGATCTTCTTTTTTGGCATGTGAAATTTCAAATAGTGAGTGAATCTTTTCTCAATCTCCCTTTAGCATAATAAAAGCCAGAATCAAGCCCTAGGAAGCATGGACAGCTCTGGGGCACAGCTGCAAGCATGTCCAGCCCAATCTTTTCTTTTCTTTTTCTTTTTTTCTTTTTTTTAAAAATGACAGGACATGGCCGGGGTGTATTTTGGTTTTTTGGTTTTTGGATTTTGTAATCGTAATATCCATTATTGCTCTTAAATTCTTTTTTTTTTCCCCCTCTTTAGATCTTCCATCCCTCAAAAGAAAAGATCTAGGATAGTAGGATCTAGAGAAACAGTTAATGAATATAAGCCAAGATCCCTCTCCATTCATTCATAAATATACATACTTGTATGTAATAATCAAGTATGTAAAAAAGCACCTAGAATCATAAAAGAACCCTAATTTTAAAGCTTTTGCAAAGACTGAAGATTCAAACAACTTACTTTGGAAAGACTGAAGAACATACAAGGCAAGCCCACATGAGATTTTGTCCAAGAAGCTCAATGATCCGCAAACAAATGCACAGCCACCAAGATTCTCCCCAATTAGAACATTTTGCATGCTTATTCCAGTCACCTATAGTAATTGAGGAAAAAATTTATACAAGTTCATTGAAATTAATCATAAGAAGTCAATAATGGCTTGAGTGTAGTCTTTAAAGAGGACCTAATCTTATGTGAAATATCAAGTTCCCTGTTAGCATTAATACATTTGTAATTGTACAGGAACGTTTTTATGTTGTTTCTGTTAGCATTAATACATTTAGACAATGTTTAAGATTCAACTGTCCTTGTAAAGTGTATGGACTGGTAGTTCACAGACTATGTTACATCATACAACCTATTAGGTAAAGTACTCGTTTTTCACATAAGTTCTATAGTTTTGATTTCTTTCATACTTCATTTAGACATTTCAGTGTTAGGATCTCAAATCATTCACTAATTTAGATGGAACTTTTAAAAATTCTCTTGTTTTCAATACACTTGGGAAATTTTGGGCTTTTGGCTTAATTTGTTATTTGAATCATCATTGTCAAACTCAAATCAATAAGCTTGGGCCGAATTAGAAGAATACAAATGTTCTTTAGTTAATGCGTTGTTAGCAAAATTATCTGTTATGAAGCATAACTATTCAGAGGAAGATTTATAAACTCTAAGGTTGTCATATTGCTGTAACAAGTCCTACAAGGCTGGTTGTTTATCATGTCATAATATTTTGATTCTCAAATCTAATTGGTTTCCATCAACCATGAGGACAATGCCTTTTCTTTTATTGATAAGAAAATTGAACAATAAGGACAATGCTTCACTTATCTTAAAATGTCATGGAAGTGAAATGGACTCATAAATAACTTGAAATGAAGAAAAGATTAATAGAACAGAATATTAGATCATACCATCATCAAAGCATTTGCGACACCAATAAATATTGATATTATGTACATGAAAGCACTCATGCTTCTAGGTAAGAAATAATTGCTGCACCAGAAAATATCCAAATAATGCCACCAGCAGAGTAGTAGGCCTTCGGGCGTTGGCCAGTCCATGCAATCTCCTGAAAAGGTCAGATATCAATAAATAAAGAATTTGTAGAAAACACAGTTTTTCAACCAAAGAACTGAGTTTCACAAGGGGACCTGTAGAATAACAGATACGATGAAGCTGCAAGTGTAGATGATGGCAGGAACCTGCTCCCATCAATTTGAAAGAATTAGCCATGCATCATTTATCCAAATAAAATATTTTTAAGATTAAAAGAAATATGATTTGGAAAGGCTTGTGCGTGTACCAGAGCTTTAGCTAATTGGGCCATTCGTAGATCATTAATAACATAGAATGCAAGATACGCCTGACAAAAGAAGCCATCTTGTTATCAGAACTACAAAGATAGCTTACCAATTTTAGGGAAATTGCTTCTTTTATAATTTGTAATATTAGTGGACTGATTTTTCTGGTAGGGAAGCCCATTTTTCATAGGACATTTTTTCTTGGAGGCTTAAGATATTCTTAAAAATATCAGCTCCTCATATGATGTTATAATATATAAAGTTAAGTTTCTTCTTTCTTTTCTGTTTGTTAAAATGAACACCACTAAACAGGAAAATGCACTTACCTGTGACACATTGACAATTAATCTGGTGAGCACATAAACAATAGCGACTTCATAATATAGAACTCGCTTGAACCAGTAAGCCCATGCAATCCTAACATGAAAATTTCCTTGTGCTCCTACCCTGGATCTACATAAGAGAAGTAAATAATTATTGTAATTAACTATGCCGAGGTACCCCCAAACTTACTAAAATTTCAAATATTTCCCTTATATTGATGGTGTTGGAATTTCTCACATCTAGTTTCTAACCAAATGGTTCAATTAAACAATGTGAAAAAATGAGGTCTTTATCCATCTAGTACCAAAGGCAAACAACAAAACTTGAAATTAAATGCCCATAGTCATTTTTCTTATCTTAAACCAAACAAAATTAAGAATGATAACACTATTACAGGTCATGGTACTATAAGATTAATTTTTTATCTCGCAACACATCAAGAAAGCATTATAAAGACATTTCCTAGAAACTTCAAAGATTAAGACCATTTATGTCACCTTGGCTCTTTGGTTCCAAAAAGGAATATGCCCACGA
Source organism: Quercus aquifolioides (assembly GCA_019022515.1). Lineage (NCBI taxonomy): Eukaryota > Viridiplantae > Streptophyta > Magnoliopsida > Fagales > Fagaceae > Quercus > Quercus aquifolioides. Next base: position 60,773 of record JAFHAW010000031.1, on the reverse strand, counting down.
AGCAGCATCCGACAAAAATTGATGAATATGCAATCCATCGATACTGCTCGGTAGAATACAGCAATTAAAATCCAGAAGGAAAACTCTTAATAATAGATCAAAAATTCTTTGGACATACCTGATTTTCAACATCAGCATATGTGTTTGCTTTGGTGACGGCAAAGACTATTAGAGCAACTGCATATAGGCTGAGGTTGGCAATCTATAAAACAAAGTTACCAAAAAAAAAACCTTCATTGGTACCATGTTACAACATACAGACAAGTACAACCAAATAGAATTCAGTTCGAAGCTGACCATTGTAAATGCATTTCGACAGCTAGTCAGCACTACTCTACTCGTTGAATTCAGCGTGATGCAATTCACCATAGACCTTCAACAAAACAGTTAAGGTTCATAGCATAAGTGAAAAATACTTCCAAAGCCAATGACATGTGTTTCTTCCTTTTATCTTTTCCATCAATGTGGAGGGGCCAGGTGAAGGGGTTCACTGGTGCCCCATGCTTTAAGGAATTTCCATAAGGTCCCCCTGTTTTATGTGATCATCCTTTTGTTAAATTAACAACCTTTCAGGCTAGTCCCTCCGCATAGACAAAAATTCAGAAATAAAGCAAAATAGCCATTTGTTACCAATTAGTTTTTTAGGCTTCAATAAAATGCCCAAAAAATTATGAGTGTTCACAGAATAATAACCACTTAAAGGAATGGCAGCAGTGCCTTTTCCCTTGTTCTTATATAGGATAAAAAATAGAAATGATGATTTGCACGTTTCAACAGGAAATTGTAGATTGAGAAGGTTATTACATGTGTGAAACCTGAGTAGCAGCCCAACCAACATTGAAGATTGCTGCAAACAAGCTGTACCCAACAGTTTCCAATGTTGATGAAGAAGTACCAAAGATCTTACAAGGTACGCAACCACCAAAAACAGAAGAAAAAGAAACGGCAACCAGAACAGAGCCTGCAGCATGCCATATTTTGAAATGTCCAAACCTGTCAATCTATCATGGAAACAATAGGAAGCAGAATTATTTCCAGCAAGCTAAGGTCACAATTCCCACCCCCAACCCCCCTCAAAATCACCCAAACAACCAAAAATAGGAGCTTATGTATTTAACAAAAATTTTGTAAATGAATTTCAATCATTTAGGAGACAGAATAACTGGATATTAAAACCTAGCCCTAGGCAATCATAATATGTGCATACAATCTTGTGTAGGACATGAAAACATAACAATCAGACATGACATCTGCATTTGTACTTTCTTCTGAAACCATTTGCCTATATAGAGCTAGTAAATGAGGTTTAAAAAAACTGATTTGAAGAACATATAGAATTTAATTCCTTTTGTTCAATATTGTTAGTGTATATTAGACATTTTTTTTAAAAGGTTTCACATGTGTAAAACCCTCTAGTAAACCCAATCACAAATTAGAGAAAGTGCTTGCTATTTCCTTTTTTTTTTTCTTCACTTTATTCTTGTACTAGAAGCAAGCAATGCAAAATGAATCAAACACTCACATGTAAGAAGTATAAGAAACACATGTTAACTTGTCACTAGACTCAAACTTGAGCACCATTGTGAAGGCTCCAATGAATTAAATAACAAAAAGAAAATCAAAGAAAGGAAAAAACAATGATGGATATTAAAAAGCATTCAAAACAAAACAAAACAAAAAATGGACCAGATAGATATAATATTCTACTGTTTTAATTTTACAGTATCTAGTTATGTATGTTTAGCATATCAATTTGTGAGTAAAAAAAAAAAAAAAATATATAAAAAAATATAAATATGTACCAGTTCACCAGCCAATATGGTTGTAAATCCATCAGCTACTTGACCTGAAAGCATAACCATAGCAGCATCCCTATAAAATGAAACAACAATGTCAAAAAAAGAAATTATAGGAGCTCAACAATTCATTTATACCATGAGGTAAACAGAACTCAATGCAGCAACAGACAAAAAACTTTATTCAAGAACAATTTTGATGAAAACATAAGGAAATCAAGAAGTTCTAGGTAGTGTCCTTAGTGTGTGCTTGATATAAATTGTTTGCTGACTTCACTAAAATCTCATCATGCTGCAAAGAATAAGAGTTTGAGTCTGGTAGAATATCACCAGATTTACTTTTCCCAAATAACATATAAAACTTGTACCTGATAAATCCCTTATTACCAAATTCAACATTACCCAGGATAAACACCACTTTCCTTCCATGTATCGTTCTTTTTCAACATAATGTGAACAAAATTTCAACAGAAAACATCTTTAACAACTGTAATGTGATTTTATAAACTGCTGGCCAGGTAATAAGATATATACCTTGGAGAAAGTCCAATATCTGTCAAGAACAATAAGAGGTAAGTGAACCAACAGGCAGCAGTGATATCATTGAGCATGTGACCCATGCCATAATAAATGACGGACCGTCTTCCAAGGGGCTTAGTGAACGAATCATCATCATCATCTTCAATACTATTTCCCATCATGATACTTTTTTAACAAATGGGAACCTGCAAAATATGAACTGAAGCTTGAGAGAACAAGCATAAATAGCAATTTAGCAGAGTAATCATGTTGGAGTTTTTTTTTTTTTTTTATAAAAAATTTATTAATTTTATTCTAATTTAAAATAAATGATCATTCACATCAACTATAGAAATAATATATTCATAAATTAATTGTCATTTGACTTTCTCATATAAGTTGACAGGCTTAGCTACTTACTGAGCTTTAGTGATGCATTTCTATTGTTCAATCTTAATTCATTGCTTTTAACCATTACCTTAATTGGCTGAAGTTAATGTCTTTAAACAAATTTAACAATTAAACAAACTATGATATTTCCGTTTATATAATTCAATGTTTTACCGGATCCATAATCTGTCTATAACATTTACATGTCCAGCTGCCTAAAGGAAATTTAAAAAGAAAAAAGGTACTTTTTTAAGCAAGCGAATAATGTTGCTATTTGTTAGACTTCTTTCTTATTGGAGATCTCACTAGTATAAGCAATAAAAAGAGAATTTATCTCTAAAGTTTATTTCATTAATAATGGTTTATTGGTAATTTCATTTTGTGCGAATTTCAAGAAAACTTAAGTAATATCTCTCCTTTATTTCCAACAAATCAGAACTAGGTTTACTGATGATTATACTTTGTCATCCATGCAATGAGTTTATGAGAATTTTACTACACCCAGCAAAATTCTTAAATGCCCTAAATATTTCCAAACATAGTTGTTGCTAAGCCAAGTTGAAGGTAACACGGGTTACCATAATCAAAAAACATGCCAACATACAAGGATAGCAAACTCAAGGGGTGATGAAAGTATACATGCTTGCAGACCCAAGGAGTCACTAACCACCCCTACCCTTTAAGGGTAGCAGTGCAGGTGCTAGAGCAAGGGCTACATTGGAATTGGTGAAGCACCCTTCATATCGTTGCAGTTTAACTTTTTCTTTTTCTTTTTTTGGGGGGAGGGGGTAGGAATAAACGTTTTGGCCTTTCTTTTGGGGAATGGTCTTCCTAACATACATGATGCTAAGCATGATGCAGAAATAGCATAAATCTAGACCATTCAAGTATGTGAATGCCACATAGTCCTGCATTAAGTACTAGCATTGCAGGAGATATGGGAAGATTGACACTTTGGATAGCCTTTCAATGACGCCTTGATATGCACATTGGATACAACTTCAATTCAAAATCTTAGGCCATTTTGTTTGGGGATTAACTATTATATCAATCTCTCAAACTCAACACTTACATGTGAACGCCAACAAGTCGTCCCCTTCATGGCTCATGTTCAAGCCTCTATATCTTTCAGGACACTCTTGCCAATTGAACATACTAACAATGATGCTCTGTTACCAACTATAAGAAATATTTTTGATATCATTTGAGACTAATGAATTGCAAGAGAGGACAAAATTTATATAATCTTAACAAAGGGACCGAATCCTGTTAATCTCTTTTTTCCAGCATTCCTCTCCTCAAATTCAGCTACATCCCATCTCATATGTTTAAAAAAAAGTCATTCACTTGGTCTTCAATTTGCTAACAACCTGCCCTTCATTTTGTTAACAACTCAAATTAGTAAATTTGATACATTGATGTAATGTTGGGCAAGTCTTTTGGCAAATCAAAGAAATTACCCTGTTGTCCAGCCTAGCTAACAGATGAATAATTTTACTTTCTTTTTGCATGATTTACATATAGGACAGGAAGCTCAAATACTCAAATGCATAATTTTTCACAACACTTGAATAATGTAAGAAATGGATTTGACCATTTCAAGCTCCACACAGCTTTGAACCAGATACAGATACAGAACGTATGGACTCCAATTAACTCAACAAAATCTGAAATATCAAATTTAGAAAAATTGAAAATAATGAAGGATCCATCTCTATTGAATTTGGTGAACACAGGGTTCTCAAATTTAACAAAGCTTTTACTTGTTATATTCATATAATGTTTCTCATATACGCTAATAGCTTAATCATATCCAGTGAAGAACCTAGGAAACTTTCTGAATAACTTTCATAGTGCCATCAAAGTAACCCCCTTCCCTCCAGAGTCCAGACTATATTGGACAGCCCCAAAAGACAAAAACTTTTAAAGTATAGTGTTGTTTAAATCCTAACTATGCAACCCTCTGAGCCTCATCCAACCCCAATTCAGGAAAAGAAGCATTACCCACATAAATATCCTCATGTAAAATTCAAAAACAGTCTAATAAGCAAAAGGAAAACTGGAAAACTGACTGTACCTTATAACACCCAAAGTGGAAAGCTATTAAATTTAAAAACCAATAATAATCATCAACTAAACATGCCCTTCATCCATAGCACCAAAAAACAAAACCAGATACAAACTATATATAATAACAGAAAAACTATAAAACCCAGATACAATTCGAATTCTACATAACTGGAAAGAAACGAAAAAGGGTCAGAAGGAACATAGAGACACAGGAGATAAGCTAAGCAGAACCCATCAACGAGAGCCCCTCAAACGTTAGCAGAAGAACCTTTGTTGGTTACCCAAAAGAGAAACCGATGTTGTTTGTCAATTGCGTGAATATATGAATGATACAACTATATTCCTTTTCCGTCATCTAAGCAATGTTGTTTGTTCTCTTCTTCATAAGTTCCCTCTTTATTTTTTTCTTTCTATTTTCTGTTTCTTTTTCTTTCGTCTCATCAATGTCACCGACTGTGAGAGTCTGTGGGTTATGGACTCTCAGAATAAGAAGTCCAAAGGACAGTGCTGTCCATGTTTGAACATTTTTTCGATGAAAATATCGGGGATGTTTTTGTCTTTTAGTAGTGGATGATTGACTAAGGAATGGGAGTGGGAGGTGCATTTGGGTGCGCCTTGTTTGTCCGATATAGTCAGAGAGAGAGAGAGAGAGAGAGAGAGTGACATATATATATTGTTGGAATCAAGAAGATGTGGCGCTTTAAAGGCTTCAAATTGAGCCCATCTCTCTCCTTATCTGGTCCCACTACCTCCGATTCCACCCAAGATTCTCAAAAAAAAAAAAAACCTACCATTCCTTGCTCCCATGTCTCAACATACCAAAAGTGTGGACTGGTAGATTTTGTGAACCATGCTGAACAGATGAATATGAAAATATTTTTGCAAAAATACTATTTTTGTCCGCAATTGATTTGATCTCTACCATTTTAACTTGCAATTAATTTAATCTCTAATATTATTTTACTAACAAAAAAATCCTTACATAACTAATAGATTGCACAGTTTACACATTTAAAGCTTGCACATTTAAAGTTTTGGTGGCTAATAAAATTTTTTAATTGCTATTTAAATGAATGAATGATTCCTTTTCAAAAAAATGCCACATCAACCTCTTAGAAACCGATGCAAGAGAAAAAATTTGAATTACTAATTTTTAAGAAAAATAAAAATAACCCCAAAAAAAATCAATCTAGCAATTTCATTTTTCTTTCAATTTCTCATATGTAATGGCCCAACTCCCCTCTCTCGAAGCCATGTCCAAACCTAGAACTTGAAAAATGAAATTGAAAGAAAAAGGAAATTGCTAAGTTGATTTATTTGGTTCGTTTTTATTTTTCTTTAAAATTTTCAATTCAATTTTTTTCTAGCATGGATTTTTATGAGGTTGCCGTGACATTTTTAAATAGCAATTAAATCATTTTATTAGTCACTTAAGCTTTAAGTGTGTAAACTGTGCAATCTGTTAGCCATGTAAGCAATTTTTTTAGTAAGTTAATTATAGAGACTAAATTGATTGTAACCCCAAAATGTTAGGATCAAAATTGTGTTTTTGCCAAATATTAAAACTTGGGTGTGATATTTTTTCATGATTACATATTATGATTAGAGAAATATCATTTTTATTTCGGTCTACTTTTATAACTGTGAAAAATAATTTATGATAGGTAAGAGGTCTATTTATCATGCCAAATTTATTTACCTTTGGAAAGAGATAATAAATTTTATAATTGTCTTTCTCTTTATAAAGATTAGTTTTGTTATTTAGTGAAAAAAATAAGCAGATTCTAATAATGATAGATACTCACCTTTTGAATACAATTTGGTTTCTCTGTTCTTTTCTGATGTTAAGTGGTTGAATTTTTACGTTTTTTATGGATAAAGTGGTTGAATTTATGGCTAGTTTTGAAACCTATCAAATAGGTAAATCAATCAAATTTGCAAAATCTTAGAACCATTTGAGAATCATTATATCTAATGACACAACAAATTTCAATATATATATATATATATATATCAGTGATGATTATTTGTAAAAGTGATCTACACTAATCACATTCAATCATCTAAAAAGTTGTAAAATAATTATGAAATTTAATGTATTTGACCATGTGTAGAATTGTTGATTGATTTCATGTTAGGCAAAGGACTGGTGGGTTAAGTCTAGCGTCCTGTAGAGGTGGAGGCCCAGTTAGGCAGAATAGCATCACATTGGCGCTGGGCTACCACCTTTTAAGGGAATAAAATTGTGCATTCACTAGGAATGGCAACAGGTCGGATTTGAGGCTGGTTTTTTAATGCCTGAACTTGACTCATTTAATAAACATGTTTTTTTTAACCCAAACCTGCCCCTTCGGAACCTGTGGGCCCCGTCCAGCCACTTATGGGCCTAATCTAAAGCCATGGCCCAATCCGACCCAACCTTTAAAAAAAAAAAAAAAAAAAAAAAAAAAAACGATTTTTACCACCACACAAACACAAACACAAACATAAACAAAAACACAAATTAGTTTTTTTTTTTTTTTTTTTGGCTCTTCTTTGTTAATACATATTTTTTACTCATAAAAATTAAAAAAAAAAAACAAAACACAAATCACAAACAGAAACATAATCCCCTCCTCCGATCATCAAATCTCTCTCCGATCTAACAATCTCGTGCTCCGATCTAACAACAAAGCCACATCTCTCTCTGATCTAACAATCCTGTGCTCCTCCGTGACAAACAGCAACCACCACGTGATGAAAGTGAGGGTGATTGGGTGAGGGGCGACTGAGAGAAAACGAGAGTGAGAGTGAGAGAGGTAAGGGGCGGCGAGGCTAAATGATGCCATGGGGCTGAACGAAGCCGTGAGGGGAGCACTTAAGGCTGAGTGATGCCTTTAAGGGAGTGTCTGAGTGAGGCCAAGAGAGGGTGGCCGGTGGTAAGAGCTTGAGAGAGAGAGAGAGAGAGAGAGAGGGTGGCTGAGAGATGAGGGATTAAGGGTTAGGTTTAGAAAAATGAAACCTGAAATGAAAGAGGAGTATTTATACTAGGGTTTTTAAATTTTTTTTTTTTAATAATATATATGTATACGGGCCGAGTTCGGACCGGGTATGCATAAAACCCAGACCCAACCTAAACTTGCTTCAAGTCTAATTTTTAAAACCCAAACTCGACCCTATTGTTTAGTGGGTCGGGTTGGGTTAGGTACACGCTGGTCGGGTTATATTTGCCATCCCTAGCATTCACCATCAACTATAATTTTTGATGTAGTAAATAATGACATGTTTGGTTATGTTGTTTAAACAACAATTTTCGTTGTTTAAACAACACAACATGTATTTCCACAATGCTTTTTTACTCACACATATTTCTATAGTACTTAAATAACGTTACTAGAACAACATTATCAAATGGGTCCTAAATGTTTAGTCCTAACCATTGGTATTGCAAGTGCTTGATGATATCAATTGATAATTCTTGAAACCAACATTTGACTTAAAGTAAGCAGCTTTTAATTGACTTGTTGATTAGATCCTTCAGTACCATTCCAAAACAAAGTCATGGTTGTAAACAAAAGCAATGTTGGACCTTTGGTCTTTCTAGGATTGTTGATGAGTTTAGTTTCATTGGATTAACTTATTTTGTATAAAAATAAAGATATTAAGTAAATAAATTGAAAAATAAACTCAGCACATAGCATAATGACTACTCCCATTGTTTATACTTCATAGACAACAATATATCAATTTTTTAAAAAGTTTTAAATTAACTCATGCACTCTTCTTCAAACAAGATCAAACCTGCAATTAAACAATAGCTATGGACAAGGGTGTAATGCCTTATAATTCGACTGGTAGGTATTTATTGGCATTCTCAACAAAAATATGTAAAGTTTAAATTCTCACTTCCCAAACCAAAAAAGAAAAAAAAAAACATAAGGGTGGAATGTTGTTGGATTATTAGCCTATTGGCAAGTCAATTTGTTAATTTTATTTGTGATATAATATCTATGAAATTTTCATTAAAAAGTTGTATAAATTGTTGTAAGATTTCTATCTTCCATCACTATTCTTTTGAAATTATATTTTTTGTTCCGAAAGACTAAAGAGGGAGAATGATATATATATATAGATATATATATATATATATATATATATATATATATATATGTATGTATATATGTATGTATGTGTATAAAAGCAAACCAATTTTAGTGCACATATTCATCTTATCTAATTTGCTAAACTCATATATTATTAGTACACAAATTGATAATCAAAACTGTGTTAAAATGTGACAACTGCGGATTGAGATTGAGTGTAATACCCTATTGCACCTGATGCAATTCTTTTGAATGGTTGAGATTGATAGTTGCAAAAGGCAATTTTCAATCTCAACCATTGATTCAAAAAAGTTAAGAAAAATTTTAAAGAAGTAAAAAGTGAAAGTTAAAAAGGTAAAAAGTGAAAAAAAAATTTGTGAGTAAAAATGATAAATTGCATCCAGTACAATACTCTAGATATTTTACCGGATCCTAATCCTGAAAACTACCGAGTGGATTATTATTATTATTTATTTATTTTTTGAGAAGAGCCGAGCGGATTATCATGGTTCAGAAGTGTGGAAAATTTAGGTGCAAAGTCTTTCAACAAAAACACTTAAGCCCATTAAGAGATGTTTTGGACTAGGCTTTTGTCCTTCCTGAATCAACCCAACTGGGAACCACTGCGTTAACCCAAAAAGGTTTAAAAGATACTACAAGTTACTACTGTGTCGGTTTAGTCCTAGTAAGTATTGGTATTGTAAGCACTTGGTCATAACAATCGATAATTCTTGAAACCAACATTTGACTTAAAGTAAGCAGCTTTTAATTGACTTGTTGATTAGATCCTTCAGTACCATTCCAAAACAAAGTCATGGGTGTAAAAAAAAGCAATGTTGGACCTTTGGTCTTTCTAGGATTGTTGATGAGTTTAGTTTCATTGGATTAACTTATTTTGCTTAAAAATAAAGATATTAAGTAAATAAATTGAAAAATAAACTCAGCACACAGCATAATGACTACTCCCATTGTTTATACTTCATAGACAACAATATATCAATTTTTTTTTTAAAATTTTAAATTAACTCATGCACTCTTCTTCAAACAAGATCAAACCTGCAATTAAACAATAGCTATGGACAAGGGTGTAATGCCTTAGGTATTTATTGGTATTCCCAACAAAAAATATATAAAGTTCAAATTCCTACTCCTCCAACCAAAAAAAGAAAAAAAGAAAAAAAAAACATAAGGGTGGAATGTTGTTGGGTTATTAGCCTATTGGCAAGTCAATTTGTTATTTTTATTTTTATTTTTTGGTGATATAATATCTATGAAATTTCCATTAAAAAGTTGTCTAAATTGTTGTAAGATTTTTGTCTTCCATCACTATCCTTTTGAAATTATATTTTTTGTTCGGAAAGACAAAAGAGGGAGAATGATATACATAAAAGCAAGCCAAATTTAGTGCAAATATTCATCTTATCTAATTTGCTAAACTCATGTATTATTAGTACACAGATTGATAATCAAAACTACGTTAAAATGTGAAAGCTGCCGAGTGGATTATCTTGGTACTACCAAAACAAGTGTGGAAAACTCAGGTGCAAAGCCTTTCAACAAAAACTCTCAAGCCCATTAAGAGATGTTTTGGACTAGGCTTTTGCCCTTCCTGAATCAACCCAACTGGGCCTTGCGACTTCGAACAATCTATACTAGAACCACTGCGTTAACCCAAAAAGGTTGTGTCGGTTGCGTCAATAATGGCAAAGGTGGGAACACTTGTGGTCCACACGGTTTTCTTTCTGTTCAAAGGGCCATTGGAGGTGTTTTGTCTGCTTTCGATTATTGATGCCAGTTGGGGAACTGTGCATTTTGTACCCTACAACTACGTGTTTTACTATCATCCAAGCATTCAAAAAGCAGGGTCTTATCTTTTGGTCAATCTGCTACTCCATCCCTAATCACACAGATCACAGATCATTCTGGTTTTACTCTTACCCTCCGGTTCTCTCTGTTCTCACAAAGACAGAGTTAGCATACATTCAATTCTCTCTACTTCAAGAAATGGCGGAAGGAGTTCTGTTCGACATTGCTAAGGAAATCATTGGGAAGGCGGGCAACCTAGCACTCAAAGAGGTTGCGCTCATCTGGGGTGTCAAAGACGAGATCAACAAACTCAAGGAGAGAGTTTCCATAATCAGTGCTGTGATTTTGGATGCAGAGGCGAAGCAACACGACAGTGCAGAGATCAAACTGTGGCTGCAAAGGCTGAAGGATGCCATGTGTGATGCAGATGACTTGCTGGATGAAATCTCCACTGAGGCCTTGCGACGGGAAGTGATGACCCGTGACAAGAAGGCCAAAGAGGTACGCATCTTCTTTTCCAAATCTAACCAGATTGCATATGGTGTTAGAATGGGTCATAAGGTTAAGGAGATGAGGGAGAGGCTAGTTGCTATAGCTGCGGACAGGCAGTTTCGCTTGGAAGAACGTTGTGAGGAGATACAAGTCAGGAATGAGTCAAGACGGCAGACTCATTCCCTTGTAAGTGCTGCAGATGTTATTGGGAGGGAGGAGGATAAAAAGGCCATTATTGGATCTCTGTTGGATCCCAATGTTAAGGAGAATGTTTCTGTCCTTCCGATAGTTGGTATCGGAGGCCTAGGAAAGACCACAGTTGCTCAACTTGTCTTCAATGATGAAGAAATCAAGAACCATTTTCAGCTAAAATTGTGGGTGTGTGTCTCTGATGATTTTGATGTGAAGATAATTGTTGAGAAAATTATGGAGTGTGTAACAAATAAGAAACCAGAAGACCTTCAAATGAACACATTAGTCAATAATCTTCAAAAAGAAATTAATGGAAAAAGATACTTGCTCGTGTTGGATGATGTGTGGAATGAGAATTGTGTAGAATGGCTTAGCTTGAAAAGTATTTTGGTGGGTGGTAAAAGTGGCAGTAGAATCTTAGTGACTACACGTAGTGAAATAGTGGCAGAGATTACAAAATCTATGCAATCGCACTCGTTAAAGGGTTTAGATGATCAACAGTCTTGGTCTTTACTTAAGAAGACGGCGTTTAAAGAGGGGGAAGAATTGCAGAATGCAAGTTTTGAAAAAATTGGGAATGAGATTCTAAAGAAGTGTGGAGGGATTCCGCTTGCTATAAGAGCAATAGGAGGTCTGTTGTATTTAAAAAAATCTGTAGGAGAGTGGCAATCATTCAAAGACAATGAACTTTTGAATATATCACAAAATGACAATAGTATTTTACCAACATTAAAGTTGAGTTATGATTATCTCCCATCACATTTGAAGCAATGCTTTGCTTTTTGTAATATATTTCCAAAAGATTATGAGATTGAAAAGGCGAGTTTGATTTATATGTGGATGGCGCAAGGATTCATCAAATTGTATAACAAAAAGAAATGTCCAGAAGATGTTGGTGATGAGTATTTTATGGATTTGCTTTGGAGATCTTTCTTTCAAGAAGTTGAAGAAGATGAACTTGGCAATATTTCAAAATTCAAAATACATGATCTCATGCATGATATAGCAATACAAGTAACGGGATCAGAGAGCACCACCATTTATTCAAAACAGAAAGTCATTGACGAGAAAACTCGTCATGTGTCATTTGGGGATACGTTGTACTCATCATCGAAGATTCCAATCTCATTATATAGAGCAAGAAGGATAAAAACATTTCTTTTGCCATGTCAACAAAGGTATCTTACTTCAAATTTGGGTAGTTCAACTTATAGTGCAATTGTGGCAAGTTTTAAGTTCATACGCTTGTTGGATTTGCATAACATGGGAATTAAAACAATTCCAAGTTCTATCAAAAAATTGAAGCATCTAAGATATCTTGACCTTTCTTGTAATAGGATTAAGATGCTTCCTAAATCTATTGTTAAGTTGTACAATTTGCAAACACTTAAACTCTTTGAGTGTTATGAACTTAAAGAATTGCCAAGAGATATTAGCAAATTAGTCAACCTCAGGTTTCTTGAGATTGATAGGTGTTGGGGTTTGACTCATATGCCAAATGGACTGGGCCAATTGACTAATCTACAAACATTGTCAAGATTTGTGATGAGTAGGGGTAGGATTGATTCAGTGCCTAGGAGTTACGGTGAATTGAAGGAACTTAACAGGCTAAATGAGTTAAGAGGAAATCTGTCAATTGAAAATCTCAAACAAGTAAAAGATGCCCCTTTAGAGCATCCGCAGTGGGCTCTCTATATGCTAAATGTTAGAGATATTTGGCATTCAAGCCCAACAAACACTCAGCAATTGGGAGGCCATATGGGTAAAGCTATTTTTTTTTTGACATTTTGCTACAGTACCATCTCAAATGTAAAATGGTACTGTAGCTGTATGGTATAAAAAAAAATAATTTTTTAATGCTTTTTATGCCGGGAATTACTCTCTCCTCCCTCCTTATTTCTGATCTTTTATCTCTCTTCGTTCTCTCTTTCTCCGTTATCTCTTTCTCCTCTCCTCTGTGCTTTCTTCAGCCCAATACTCTGCACCTCTCTCTCCGATAGCTTCTCTCTCTCCGATGACCCTCTCTCTCCGTTAATGATTCCGACGAGCATCCGTGCTCCGATCCCTTCACCGATTCCCAGGCACCCATAAATCCAACCATCTAGATACCCATTTCACTTTTCACTCCATTAAGATTTGTGGGTTTGGATTCACCGGTCATCCCTTTTTACTGATTCACTCTTCACTCCGTCGGTCTCTGAAATCGAATCAAAATCAAAAGCCTGGTAAGATTTTGAGTTTTTGTGTTTATGTTTCTTTTCTCTTTCTGCAATAAAATTTGTGTTTGTGTTTTGGTTTTGATCAACTAATTGCTGTTGATGTTTGCAGAGGTGGGATTCAGCTTGGTTGATTTTCTTCGCATTTGGTTCTCATTCACTCTCTCCCCGTCGGTCTCTCACTTTGCTTTGCTTCAAATTTGGGTCCTCAAAAGAAAGGTACGGAACCCAAACCCAAATCCCTTCTCATCTCAGATCCCTTATTTCTTCCACATTTTGATATCATCCATGTCTTTGTTCTAAATTCCTATTGTGAACATGAAAATTTTGTTGTACTATTTCGGATTTTGTAAAATGTTTGTTGATTTATTCATTATTTTTTTGTAGCTCATAAATGGGATTTACATAAAAGTGGGTTTGCATGTGTATTATTTTGCTTCATTGATAATTGGTAATGTGAACTTGATAGGGAAGATTTTAGAATCGTGCTTGAAGACCATTTGGAGTCTTTCTTCACCTCTTCTCTCTTTCTCTCTCTGTTAATAATAATAAAAATTAAACCCAAGCAGTAGGAGTTAAGGCTGAATCCCCTGGTGGTGAAAGCCTGGCAAGTGATTGATAAGCAATTATTTTTTGACCCCATACTACTGTTAACAGCATGTAGTTTTATTAAATAACTAAGTCAAGTTAATGACATTCTTTCTTAATAACCTTTGTCTTTTCTTCGTGTTATTTATCTGTTCTTTTAAAGTGAACTCCACATTAACTGTTTTAAGTTCCTTATTTAAAAGGGATGAGTACACAAGAAGAGATAACACGATGGGCTAATATGTCACAAATGGATGATGATTTTTAAGTGAGTCTCAAAATACTTCAATGCCCATCCAAGAGTCTTGCAGGCCCACGCACAATTGCGAATCTTGCTTGAAGCACTCCAAATGCACGCTCTACATCCTTTCTATTCGCCTCTTGAGCTTTTGCAAATAATTTTTTCTTATGTCCTTGTGGAGATGGAATTGTTTTAACAAATGTTGACCACTTCGCAAATTGCTTCTTGACGACTCAGACGAGGATGAGATAATGAGGCGAGTTCTTAAGGGTTCAACATCACAACGTAAACGTCGTCGGTATATTGAACGTGATCGTTTGGCAGGCCATAAAAGACTTTATCTTGACTACTTTGCCGACACACCAATATATCCTCCTAATTTATTTCGGAGGAGATTTCGGATGAGTCGGTCTCTTTTTCTCCGTATTCAATCTGCAGTGGAAACTTATGAAGTGGTCAACATTTGTTAAAACAATTCCATCTCCACAAGGACATAAGAAAAAATTATTTGCAAAAGCTCAAGAGGCGAATAGAAAGGATGTAGAGCGTGCATTTGGAGTGCTTCAAGCAAGATTCGCAATTGTGCGTGGGCCTGAAAGACTCTTGGATGGGCATTGAAGTATTTTGAGACTCACTTAAAAGTGGTGCCAAAAAATCATCATCCATTTGTGACATATTAGCCCATCGTGTTATCTCTTCTTGTGTACTCATCCCTTTTAAATAAGGAACTTAAAACAGTTAGTGTGGAGTTCACTTTAAAAGAACAGATAAATAACACGAAGAAAAGACAAAGGTTATTAAGAAAGAATGTCATTAACTTGACTTAGTTATTTAATAAAACTACATGCTGTTAACAGTAGTATGGGGTCAAAAAATAATTGCTTATCAATCACTTGCCAGGCTTTCACCACCAGGGGATTCAACCTTAACTCCTACTGCTTGGGTTTAATTTTTATTATTATTAACAGAGAGAGAAAGAGAGAAGAGGTGAAGAAAGACTCCAAATGGTCTTCAAGCACGATTCTAAAATCTTCCCTATCAAGTTCACATAACCAATTATCAATGAAGCAAAATAATACACATGCAAACCCACTTTTATGTAAATCCCATTTATGAGCTACAAAAAAATAATGCATAAATCAACAAGCATTTTACAAAATCCGAATAGTACAACAAAATTTTCATGTTCACAATAGGAATTTAGAACAAAGACATGGATGATATCAAAATGTGGAAGAAATAAGGGATCTGAGATGAGAAGGGATTTGGGTTTGGGTTCCGTACCTTTCTTTTGAGGACCCAAATTTGAAGCAAAGCAAAGTGAGAGACCGACGGGGAGAGAGTGAATGAGAACCAAATGCAAAGAAAATCAACCAAGCTGAATCCCACCTCTGCAAACATCAACATCAATTATTTGATCAAAACCAAAACACAAACACAAATTTTATTGCAGAAAGAGAAAAGAAACATAAACACAAAAACTCAAAATCTTACCAGACTTTTGATTTTGATTTGATTTCAGAGACCGACGGAGTGAAGAGTGAATCGGTAAAAAGGGATGACTGAATCGGTGAATCCAAACCCACAAATCTTAATGGAGTGAAAAGTGAAATGGGTATCTAGATGGTTGGATTTATGGGTGCCTGTGAATCGGTAAAGGGATCGGAGCACGGATGCTCGTCGGAATCATTATCGGAGAGAGAGGGTCATCGGAGAGAGAGAAGCACCTAAAACTTATCGGAGAGAGAGGGGCAGAGTATTGGGTCTGAGACTCTGAAGAAAGCACAGAGCAGAGGAGAAAGAGAGAACGGAGAAAGAGAGAACGAAGAGAGATAAAAGATCAGAAATAAGGAGGGAGGAGAGAGAAATTCCCGGCATAAAAAGCATTAAAAAATTATTATTTTTTTATACCATACAGCTACAGTACCATCTTACATTTGAGATGGTACTGTAGCTAAATGTCAAAAAAAAAATAGCTTTTCCCATATGGCCTCCCAATTGCTGAGTGTTTGTTGAGCTTGTATGCCAAATATCTCTAACATTTAGCATATAGAGAGCCCACTGCGGATGCTCTAAGGATGCAAATTTGAAAGAGAAACAATGCCTTGATAGGTTGGACTTGAAGTGGGTAGAAGAAGACATTAATGAGAAGGGTGCTGCTGGTTATGATGACATGTCATTGGAAGCCTTGCAACCGCATATAAATCTCAAAGCATTGAGTTTAGAGAGATACGGTGGAGTGATATTTCCACATTGGTTTCTGTCCCTCACAAATCTTGTCCAATTTAATTTAAAGTATTGTAAAAAATGCCAATATCTTCCACCGTTGGACCAATTGCCTTCTCTCAAAATTATGGATTTGCGGAGGTTGGATTCTTTAGAGCACATATCAGATTCAGAGAGAGATAACAGTGATTCTTTATTCTACCCATCTTTGGAGAAACTCGAGATTTGGGAATGCCCTAATTTAAAGGGATGGTGGCGGGGAAGGAGGGATTCTCTTCCTTCATTTCCTCGTCTTTCTGATTTAGATATTAAGGATTGCCCTCAGCTGACTTCCTTTCCTTTGTTTCCATATCTCGAAAGTTTGAACCTAATTAATTGTAGCTTGAAGCAGTCATTGGAGAGGATGATGATAAACAGCAAGACTTCAGGGAATCTACCATCAATCGCCTCTTCTTCTTCTACAATTGTTGCCCCTCTCTCCAAATTAAGTTACATGCAAATAGGAGAAGCTTTGCCAGAGGAGTGCCTACCAAATCTCATTTCTCTCCGTACTCTATCTCTATCCAAAGGTCCTCTTCCTCAAGGCATGCGATATCTTACGGCACTTCAACATCTGTTTGTTGAGAACTCTGAGGTGGTTGATTTATTCAATGATTGGGATGAGATGGAATGGCAAGGACTTACGACCCTTCTCTCTTTGCAATTCAATTCACTTTCGATGGTCTCTCTCCCAATGGGACTTCAATATGTCAGCTCTCTACAAAATCTCCATATTAGGCACTGTCGTAGTTTGATAGCTATACCGGAGTGGATCTGCAAACTTATTTCTCTTCAATCACTTGATATTTGGGATTGCCCTAAATTGGAATCATTGCCAGAAGGAATCAGTGCCCTTACCTCTTTGCAAACACTAGACATTGGAGGAAGTCCCATCTTACTGAAAAGATGCAAGAAGCAAATCGGGGAAGATTGGCATAAAATTTCTCACATTCCCAATTTGAAAGGACATCTGTCTGAGCAAGAAGAAGAGCCAGGTATATAAAAGTCTACCATTTTACTCCCAACCTTGGATAATTAAAAAAAAAAAAAAATCCAAAAGTTCTTCCTCTCCATTGTTCTCTCTCAACGTCTGTATTTCTTGGTGATTTAATTTCAGATGAAGAAGAACCAAATGAAACCTTTGGGTGCTGCAATTGGGACTTGATTAAAGCTCTTGGGTGCTGCAATTGTTCAACAACTCAACAACTCACTCACTGGTAATATCAACTTTCTTTTCTTTTCTTTTCCTTTTCTCCCCTTTATCTGCTCAGTTTTCCTTCATCCAGTTTCTTACATTCTAATAAATTCCATCTTTGTATTTTCAACTGGGTTGATGAAGAGGTGATGTATTTGATGTGCTTTGTTTCTCGTTGTTTAAACAGATTCAAAATTGGCACAAGCTAATATTAGTATGAGAATTGAACTTTTGGATTGATCCATCCACTCACAAGCCACTAAGCCATAGGAATCAGCTCCAAAAATTTTCAACAAAGGCAAAGTTGCATTCGGCACTAGAATCTGGTAACCAAGTCATAGGAATCAGCTCATTGTACAGGTATTCTGTTCTTTAATTCCTTTTTATATATAACCTTCCAATTTTCTGTTATGTCTACAGATAATGCCATGTATCACAGTTTTTTATCTAAGTCAAATCACTATGACATCATGCTTTATAATAAAATATTATTTTTAAGCATCATGGTTTTAAGTATCTTGATATTTAGAAGGAAAATGTTACCAAAACAACGAAGTAACTAAAAGTTTTCTCACTTTGTTGATTTTAATATTGTTGGTTGGTTTGAGCTAAAAGAAAAGAATTCTACCTCTGATATGATTTATAACATCAAATATCAAGCACCTATTAATTATTGTTATTGTCATTACAAACTAATTATTGTAGTCGAGACATCCTTTTTTTTAAGCTATTTTTTTCTACTAATAGTACTAGCAGAACCTGATGCATCATTTTAATGTGGGTGTTTCAGGCTTTTATCATGTACATTTGTATGGCCAGCTTTTTACAACTTAGTGGCTTTCTCTTGTGAATTATCTTTGGAGGTAGCTTATTCAATATCCTAACCTCCCTCTCCAGTGTTCTTTGTCCTTTTTTTCTTTCGTTTCTTCTTTCACATCTTCAAGATCTGAATTATCAATTCTTGTTTTATTGTATTTCACATACATTGGTACAGGACTTGAAGTAAAGAGTAAATATATAGGACCCCATGTATAAATGATGTAGTGCTTTTAATCTCAAAGTACATTGAGATACAGGGATGATTGCTTTCATAAAGTGTGCAAATAGCCTCAAGACTCCTATGAAAGGTGAGCAAACGTATCTAAAATCATAATGGCTATAACTTTTAACCACTGCTTTTGTATATTTTAGGACTTTAGCTTTGCAACTTTTACTTCTCCTGTTTGATATTTTGTACATTTTTTTTTCCTTCTAAATATCCAAAGATATTTCCCCGGTAATGTGGGAACTGTTTCACTAGTTTGTATAGCAAAAGAGATATGCATGCATCATAGTGCTTGTTTGAAGAAATTCTGCTTTATCGGTTGAATGGGAAAAGGAGAGGAAGAGGAGGATTTTAATTCCTGTGAACCAAAATAATAAGAAGCATATGATTGGAAACTTGTTTGTATATCTTTTCTCACATATTTGAAAAATGCAGGAGGATATAGGTCAAGAGTGCACTATGATGCTTACATCCCACCCCAGCGATTAGAATTTCTTTTGGAAGGATTTAACTCCAGTGTTTCTACAGGTTTCTCACTAAAGATGTAAGTATTAATTAAACTAAAAAATAAGGTCCGAATATATAACTAGTTACTACAGAACCAAATTTATCAAATACTAATCTAGTTCTCTCTTAATTTTATCCTTTGGTTTCAGGTTGATGAGTTTATCATTTATTGGATTCTATATGCAAAAGCTTGGGGAGAATTGAATACTAAAGCAGGCAAGAGTTTAAGAGTGATTTTTTTTTTTTTCAACTAGCCTATACGAAATTTACACAGAAACTTGGAGAGAATTATGGTAACTATATCGTTCCTTACCTAATTAATTCTTTCCACACAGAAACTTGGAGTGAATGTTCTTTATTTCTGTTGTTTTTCTTGCAATATGATAGGCCATAACAATAATAAAGCGTTAGTCACAAATATTGAGGTCAGCTATGGATCCTCATTTCCTCTCAAAACTTTTTCACTTTTTTGCAACATGGTAGAATTCTTATTACTTCACTCACTTAAATCACTTTTTTTATTTCTCAAACTTTGGTCTGAGAGGTTATCATGGATGAAAGCTATAGCTTGGTGTTACCACTCAAAGTATTCTTTGCTTTTAAGGATAGCTTAATTTCATGGTGAATAATTCTCAACCAGTAAGACTTCATTGAACAAGGATTGCTTGGAGAGTTCTGTTACTTCATAACGATGGCATTCCTTTCAACTTTGGATTAATTTCTTAAGGTTGCATAGCATACCATGGAGTTATGTTAGAGATATAGCACCTGTGAAATATCATATGAATCTAGCACCTTGTTGGAATTTTTTGTTCAGTGCTCTGCCTGATAGGTTCATGCTTGCCGGTATATTTGTGTTGCTGTTGTCAAGTGTCATTCTTTTGTTGCCCTGAGTTGTAATTGTCTTAGTGTTCTGTTTGCTGGTTCAGACTTGCTGTTGTATATGTGTTGCTGGTTTTCGGCTTGGTTTCAATGAAATTTCTGCCTCATTATCCAAAAATAAAATCTAGCACCTTCTATTCTCAAGAACAGGAGCTCCTAACTTTTCTAATGGCTTTTAAATTGAATACTAGACAACAAAAGCTATCAGACAGAAGGGAAAAAATGATTTTATTTCCAACAATTTGAGTTCCAAAATAAAATTATACGGTCTTTACACAAATTGAACCCTTTTTCCTCATTTTTTGTAAAAAATTTCCAATTATGTTGTATAGGTAAATTCTCTTTTGGGCAGAAGTTGGCTTTCAAGGTGAAGGCAAAACTGTTCACCTAAATGAGAAAGACCGATGCTTTTAAAACATGAACTTCCTCTCTTTGTGGTCCTGGGATGTTGGAATGGATACCAAGGCTTATTTAATTGAACTCACTGGTATTTTTCGCATTTCCTTTCTTTACCCTTTATCTGCTCTTAGGATTTTCGATCTTTAATTTATGACTTTTGCATATTAATAAAAAAACATGTGACTTTTCCTTCATCATTTTCTTCTTTCTGATAAATTGCATATTTGTTTCTCAAATTGAGTTGATGGGATGATGTATTTGATGTGCTTCAACTATTGTTTAAATAGAGTAAATTTGGCTCAGGGTGATATCGAGGTAATATTGCGAGGAGAATTAAATCTTGCAACCATGCTGCTGGAATTAGCTCATTGTATAGGAATTTTGCTGCTTCATATCATTTTTATATGTAAGCACCTAACTTGCTGTTATATCTTCAAATCAAAATCATAATAATAATTATGACTCGCAATTTTTTCTAGTAGCTTGGTCTTCTTTGAAAACACAGCTCAATTTTTTAAATCATTTGATAAATTCCAATAAAATGGAAAATGTTCCTATATGTTATCGAAACAGCAAACTACTATATTTTCCTCTCTATCAATTTTTATATTATAGGATGCTTGGGAAAGAAAAAGAACCAAAAAAAAAAAAAAAAATCTCTGGCATTTGTTTCATAACACTAATTATCATATATTATAAAACTAGAGATCCAAAAATATTTTAATTATTGGTGTTGCTATGACAGAATAAATAATATAGTTAGCACTATTTTTTTGTGAAGAAATCCTTTCTACAAGGTATTAGCAATAGAACTTCATGCATCATTTTAATGTGTGTGCTTCAAGCTCTGATCATGTACATTTATATTGGCAGTTTTTCACAAAAATCCATAGCTTCCTTTAGTGAACCTTCCAAAGAGGCAACTTATACAATATCCTAATTTCTATCTCTAGTCCTTTTTGTCATTTCCCCCTCGTTTCTTCTTTCACCTCTTTAAGACTTGATTTTTACTTGTAAATTGTTTGTCATTCTATATGACTTCTTGTTTTCAGTTTATGTACTAATATCTATTCTTGATTTGTTCCATTTCATATGCTAATATGATGAGAAGTGTAGAGTAAATGATAACCCATGTATAAGGTGATGTAGCACTTCTAATTCCATAATTACATTGAGATACATGGATTATTACTTTGACAAAGTATGCAAATAACCTCATGACTCCTGCAAGAGGTGAGCCTACGTATCTGAATTAGTAATGGTTTAACAGTTGCGTAGGTATTCCAGCACATTAAGAATGGAATTTTTTGCTTGTCATGGTTGTGTCTGTTTCTATGTATTATTATGCATTCATTAGAATTGTTATTTGAAGATAGTTTAACTTTATATATTGAGTTAAAAAGGTGCAAGGAAGGAAAATATATTTCTGGTAGAGAATAAATAATTCCTAATAAATTCTCATTTTAAAGGAGGAATTTGATTTTCATGATCCAAAATAATGTGAACCATTTGTTTGGATTTTTGTTTTTTTGTTTTATATCTTTTCTCACTTATTTAGTAAAAAAAATCCAGGTGGAAATTTGTCAAGTGTAGACTAAGCTTTTCACATCCCAGGGTTCAAAATTTATTTCAGAAGGATTTAATTCGTGTGTCTATAGGTACACACATCTCCATTCTCAGTTCCCTTCAAATTTATTAAATACCAGATTAGTTCTCTCTTAGCTTTTCCCTTTGGTTTCAGGTATGGGGACTTTATTAGTTATTGGGTTCTATATGCAAAAGCCTGAGAATAATTGATAATACAGCAGACAAGAGTTTAGTAGTGCATGTTTTTCTAAATCTACTTGGTACAAAAATTATGCAGAAACTAAGAAAAAGAATGGTAATTATCTCTTTCCTAACCTAATTAAATCTTTCCTCATAGATTAGGTTTCAATTTTTGAATTTTCTTTTTCTTGAAATATGGTAGAAAAAGTATTACTTTCTACATTCTCTTTTTAATTTATCTTTCTCTTCATTTTTTGGCAATATGCATGGCATGGTAGATAAATTTTTACTTTTTCACTTATTCTACTTTAAATTTATTTCTTAAACATTGGTCTAATAGGTTCCCATGAATGAAGACCATGCTTTTAAGGATAGCTTAATTTCATGGTGAGTGATTCTTGGACTTCTCAACCAGTAAGAATTCATTTAACAAGGTTTGCTTGGAGAGTTCCGTTACTTAATATTGAAGGCATTCCTTTATAAAAAGAAGAAGAAGGCATTCTTTTCATGTTTGGATTAATTTTGTAAGGTTGCTTGGCATACCATGGAGTTATATTAGAGATATGACACCTGTGAAATATCACATGAATCTAGCACCTTGTTGGAATTTTTTGTTTAGTGCTCTGTCTGATAGGTTCAGGCTTGCTGGTGTATTTGTATTACTGTTGTAGAGTACTAAAGTGTCATTCTTTTGTGGTCCTGAGTTGTAATTGTCTTAGTGCTCTGTCTGCTGGTTCAGACTTGCTGTTGTATTTGTGTTGCTGGTTTTCAGCTTGGTTTCAATGAAATTTCTGCCTGATTATCCAAAAATAAAATAAAATCTAGCACTTTCTATTCTTATAAATATTCCTATATGTTATCGAAACAGCAAACTACTATATTTTTCTCACTATCAATTTTTGTATTATAGGTTGCTTGGAAAAGAAAAAGAAAAAGAAAATCTTTGGCATATGTTTCATAACACTAATTATCATATATTATAAAACTAGAGATCCAAAAATCTTTTAATTATTGGTGTTGCTATGACAGACTAAATAATATAGTTAGCACTATTTTTTTGTGAAGCAATCCTTTCTATAGAGATATTAGCAACAGAACTTGATGCATCATTTTAATGTGTGCGCTTTCAAGCTTTTATCATGTACATTTATGTTGGCAGTTTCTCACAATAATCCATAGCTTCCTTTAGTGAACCATCCAAAGAGGCAACT
The DNA here is from genome assembly GCA_019022515.1 of Quercus aquifolioides. Classification (NCBI taxonomy): domain Eukaryota; kingdom Viridiplantae; phylum Streptophyta; class Magnoliopsida; order Fagales; family Fagaceae; genus Quercus; species Quercus aquifolioides. The sequence goes on along the minus strand of JAFHAW010000031.1, from coordinate 37,110 downwards.
CGTACAATATCCTAATTTATCTCTTTAGAGTCCTTTTTGTCATTTACCCCTTGTTTCTTCTTTCACCTCTTTAAGACCTGATTTACTTGTAGATTGTTTGTCATTCCATATGACTTCTTCTTGTTAGTTTATGTACTAATATCTATTCTTGATTTGTTCCATTTCACGTGCTAATATGATGAGAAGTGTAGAGTAAATGATAACCCATGTATAAGGTGATGTAGTGCTTTCTAATTCCATGCTTACACTAAGATACATGATAATTGCTTTGACAAAGTATGTAAATAAACTCATGACTCCTGTGAGACGTAGCCTATGTATCTGAATTAGTAATGGTTGAACAGTTATTTTTGTATTCCAGTACATTAAGTTTGTAAATTTTTGCTTGTCATGCTTGTATCTGTTTCTAAGTATTATTATGCATGCATAAGAATTGTTATTTGAAGATATTTCCCCATGGTCTTGGCGCTCATTGATGAAGACAAAAGGTGTTGGAAGGTTGATTTTGTTAGAAGAACCTTCCTACCTTTGAAGTAGACATCATCCTAAACATCCCTCTCAGCTACACCCTCCCAGATGATCAAAACATATGAAATGGAAGCAAGAAAGGTGAATTCTCTGTCAAAAGCGCTTACTATGTAGCACTTCCAATCATTCATCCATCTAATGAGGGTGAAAGCTCAAGAGATGATCCTCGCTCCCCTCTCTGGAAAAGGATGTGGCACCTCTACATCCCAGCAAAGATCAGAATCTTCGCCTGGCGTGCCTGCATGAATGCCCTCCCCACTATGCATTGCCTAAGAACCAGAGGAGTAAGCACATATGGTATTTGCCCTGTGTGTGACTTGTGCCCTGAAAGTACTTTGCATGCCCTCATACAGTGTGACACTCCCAAAGAGGTGTGGAGCAGTTGTCTAAACTGTCCAGTGGATTAGGAGACAAATTCTGGGGATTTTACTGATCTAGCATTTCAGTTCATCACCAATGGCACCACTCAAGACTTGGAAACTTTTTTTGTCACAGCCTGGCCTATTTGGTACAACCGGAATCAGATGGTACATGAGTCAACCTCATCACTTCCCATCCAAATATGGGAAACTGCTAGGAGAACTATCAAGGACTACAAAGGTGCCTTATCAACTGCATTTCAGCTGAAATCTAACCCAGCTTTGTGCTGGACTGCCCCACCTCCTGGCACTCACAAATATGGTAGAAAAAGTATTTCTTTCTACCTTCTCTTTTTAATTTATCTTTCTCTTCTTCATTTTTTTGGCAATAAGCACGGATTGGTAGAAAATTTGTTACTTTCTCACTTATTCTCTAAATTTATTTCTTAAACGTTGATCTAATAGGTTCTCATAAATGAAGACTGTTGGCACTTCGAGACTTCTTAACTTGATTAGTTCCGTGAACAAAAGGATTGTTTGGTGAATTTTGTAAAATCGTAAACAAGACATTTGCTTTCATCTTAGCTCTAATTTCTCAATGTTGCTTACCATACCATGAAGTTATAGACACATTTTGAGATAGGAAACCTGTAAAATATCAGGTAATATTATTTCCAACTGTCTTAGTTCCAAATAAATTTGTAAATATGGTCTTGGCACAGATTGGATATTTGAATCTTTATGTTTTTCATTTCAGATGATGAAATTTCAAATGAAGAAATTTCAGATGAAGAACCAAAGAAACCTACTCTTAAGAAGTGGGACTTAATTAAAGCTTTTGGTTGCTGCAATTGTTCAACAATTCAATAACTCACTCACAGGTACTATCAACTTTCTTTTCTTTTCCTTTCCCCCTTTATCTGCTCATAATATTCTCTTTCTTTGACTTATATCTCTGCATGTTAAGAAAAAAAATAATGAGAAATTTTCTTTCATCTAATTTCTTACACTTGAATGAATTCCATCATTGTATTTTCAATCGGGATGTATTTGAAGTGCTTTTTTTCTTGTTGTGTAAATAGAGTCAAATTGGCACAAGGTAATATTACTTGGGGAATTGAATCCGGTAACCATGCCGTAGGAATCGCCTCATTGTACAGGTATTCCCTTTGCTTCAATTCCTTTTTATATATAAGCTTACAATTTTTTGTTATGTCTACAAATAAGACCATGTATCTCAATTTGTTATCTAAAATTAAATCACTATGGGAGCATGCTTTATAATAAAATATGTAACTTTCAAGCATCATGGTTTTATTGTGAAATGTTGCTTGATATTTATAATGAAAATATTACTATATGTTACCTAAACAACAAACTAAGTTTTCTCACTTTGTTGATTTAATATTGTTGGTTGGTTTGAGCTAAAAAAAATTTCTATCTCTGACATGTTTTATAACACCAACTATACTTTATAGAGATCAAGCACCTATTAATTATTGTTATTGTAATTACAGACTAAATATTGCAGTCAAGACAAATCCTTATTTTTTTGGAGCTATGTTTTCTGCTGATAGTAACAGTATGAGTAGAACCTGATGCATCATTTTAATGCAGGTGTTTCAGGCTTTTATCAAGTACATTTGTATAGCCAGCTTTATCCAACAATATCTGGCTTTCTCAAGTGATTCTTGGACTTCTTAACTTGATGAGTTCCATGAACAAAAGGATTGTTAGGTGAGTGTTGTAAAATCATAAACAAGACGTTTGATTTCATCTTTGCACCAATTGCTCAAGGTTGCTTACCATACCATGAAGTCTCTGCACTTTTTTCTCAAGGTTGCTTACCATGCCACGAAGTTGTAGACATTTCGAAATAGGAAACCTGTAAAATATCAGGTAATTATATTTCCAACAGTTGAGGTTCCAAAAAAATTTGTAAATATGGTCTTGGCACAGATTGGATATTTGAATATGTATGTTTTTCATTTATTTTTATTTTTTTAGTTATGTTTTGTTCTTAGGTAGGATCCTTGAAGTAGTGAATCCTGGAATTGAGTATATGTGTACAGAAGTTTCATTCTATTGATAAGATTATACACAAATAATTATTTGGGCACAAGTTGGCTTTCAATGTGATGGTGATGCAGAACAAAAACAATTTAGATATCATTCTAAATGAATACCTTGAAAGCTCAAGGAAAAAAAAAAAGGAATCTTCAGAAATTTAGCGAAATTCTCATAGAAGTTTTTTTTCCCCAATCTAATCAAGGATAAGATATATGGTATCTACAAAAATTGGAGAAATTTCTCTTGTAGACAATTGAGAAAGTTACTTTTTTGTTTTGTTTGCAACATCCTTTGAGCTTCACTTCAAGGATAATGATTAGAGTTCAATTTTATTTGTAACTTTTTTATTCTCGTACTGGATACATATAGACATACTTTATCCTTGGATTCATAGGTCTTCATTGGGAAGATTTATAAGAAAAACATAGTTCAAATGACACCCCTTGTGGAAAAGCTGAGATAAAGGGAGAGTTGAAGGGTTTTATTATTATTTCGGGATAAATAGAGGCAGGGAGTATTAATAAATGAAAAGAACATAACATGAGTATAACAATTACAAAACAGCAGTCAAGGCCAAAGTTACTGAAGATTGACAGTCCAAGGGCCTATATGAACAAGTGTGAACTGATGAAACACCATATTAAGGCCCCGCCAATAACAATCTCCATTCCAAACATCTCTTTTGACCATAACAACCTTTATTCTTGTCTTGACCAATAGTCCCCTCACTTTTGGCACTTGTGGAACTCCCTACACCTATAGCTAGATAAATTACCCACAAATTTAAGAAGTTTTCTATAGTATCAAAAGAAACTGAAATGAAAAAGAAGACTTTTGTATGTTGGTTACATTACCACTAGGACTAGGAGCAGGACTACCATCACTTTGATTAGGACTCCTTCCCCAATTGGTAGAAAACTTGAGCTTCTGGTGAATTAGGATCCAAGTGTAGAAGAGCTACATCTATGACCAAGCAAACAAATCAAATTAGTGTGTCAAATATTAGCCACTTCTAGTGACATTTATCCTTTTTTAAAAGTAGTGTAATACCGAAAAAAACTCTATAGCACTCACCATTCATTTCTTACATTGAATTTCATAAAAATCTATTAGGGACCGAATCCTGTTCCTCTCTTTTCCAGCATTCCTCTCCTCAAATTCAGATACATCCCATTTCATATGTTTAAAGAAACAAGACATGCCATCTTGTTCCTAATCTACGCCCAAAATAAAAGTCATTCACTTGGTCTTCAATTTTGCTAACAACTCAAATTAGTAAATTTAATACATTGATGTAATGTTGGGCAAGTATTTTGGCAAATCAAAGAAATTCCCCTGTTGTCCAGCCTAGCTAACAGATGAATAATTTTACTTTCTTTTTGCATGATTTACATATAGGACAGGAAGCTCAAATACTCAAACGCACAATTTTTCATAACACATGAATAATGTAAGAAATGGATTTGACCATTTCAAGCTCCACACAGCGTTGAACCAGATACAGATACGGATACAGAACACATGGACTCCAATTAACTCAACAAAATCTGAAATATCAAATTTAGAAAAATTGAAAACAATGAAGGAACCATTTCTATTGAATTTGGTGAACACAGGGTTCTCAAATTTAACAAAGCTTTTACTTGTTATATAATGTTTCTCAAATACGCTAATATCTTAATCATATCCAGTGAAGAACCAAGGAAACTTTCATAGTCCCATCAAAGTAAACCCCCCTTCCCTCCAGAGTCCAGACTATATTGGACAGCCCCAAAAGACAAAAACTTTCAAAGTATAGTGTTGTTTAAATCCTAACTATGCAACCCTCTGAGCCTCATCCAACCCCAATTCAGGAAAAGAAGCATTACCCACATAAATATCCTCATGTAAAATCCAACAGTCTAAAAGCAAAAAGAAAAACTTACCGTACCCTTATAAACCAATAATAATCATCAACTAAACATGCCCTTCATCCATAGCACCCAAAAAAAAAAAAAAAAAACACAGATACAAACTATATATAATAACAGAAAAACTATAGAACCCAGATACAATTCGAATTCTACATAACTGGAAAGAAACGAAAAAGGGTCAGAAGGAACATACAGATACAGGAGATAAGCTAAGCAGAACCCATCACCGAGAGCCTCTCAAACGTCAGCAGAACAACCTTTGTTGGTTACCCAAAAGAGAAACCGATGTTTTGTTAACTGTGTGAATATATATAATTGAATCTAAGTAGAGCAATAAATATGATACTACTATATTCCTTTTCTGTCATCTAAGCAATGTTGTTCGTTTGTTCTCTTCTTCATAAGTTCCATTTCTATTTTCTGTCATTTTTTTCCCTTTGTTTGGGGAATGTGCGTCATCAATGTCACCGACTGTGAGAGTCTGTGAGTTATGGACTCTCTGAGTAAGAAGTCCAAAGGACAGTGCTGTTCATGTCTGAACATTTTTTTGATGAAAATATCGGGGGTGTTTTTGTCTTTTAGTAGTGGATGATTGACTAAGGAATGGGAGTGGGAGATGCTGCCAGACGTAGCAAAACGGGCGGGTCACCTTAATTGGGTTTCTGGAGTAATCGGGTCATTTGTAAATGGGTTAATCGGGTTGCAGGTCGGGTTGATCCATATTTTTCAAACAAGTTTTTTTTTTTTTTTTTCAATTACAAAAACAAATCAATGACAACTTGTTTAGAGAGAATGAATAAAATCAATTAAGCAAATAAATTGCATTTAATGCCACTTGTTAATATCCTTCCAATTCTGACAATTTTGAGCATGACAAAAATTATTTATAGTCATAAATTTATGATGGAAAAAGTCTTTAATGTTAATAGTTTACTTTCAAAATGCACATATAGAGTATATATAGAGTATAAACATATCTTTCATTCACAGTATTTTTCATACTTTATTGAAATGATAAGTTGTGAGTGGTGGATAATCATTTTTCCAAGCATTTATCATTTTTCCAAGCATTTATTACTGACATCATTTATTTTCTATCACTCACAAGCTGTCATCTCAACAAGTTGTGGAAAAAATTGTATTCCTAAACTTATTCAAATATTTTTACTGAATTTTTTTAGTTATCCCTTAGAGATATACTAAGGGATAAGGATAAATAACATTTTAAAATTTCTTGAATGTGGATTAAAAAAATGTTTAAATATATATTAGGGATTTGAGCCATGAACATTTTTTATTGAAAATATCAAAAGTTGTCAATTAAGCTAAAAGACTTTTAACCTTTGGAAACAGCTTGAAGAGGGCTATGAAAAACAACTAAAATTTCATTTAAATTGTTTCTATTTTTTAAATAGATATAATAAAATTTCAATCTATAATATTTGGTCCATGTCTCCTAAATTGTTTGAGTTATACATTGGTTTGAATGTAAACAAAATTTGTAATAAATTGATAAAATTGCATTGCCGTTTAATCCTTTGAATGAATTTGTGAGTGTATCATGTAGTTGACTCAAGCTAACAATAAATAAATATAAAAGCTCCTTTTAGGTACCACAAAAGAAATAGTAACTCTTTGAAAACTATAATGGTCATATCAATAAGAGTAAGACTTATGTACAGTATTTAGGTACTGTTTCTTAAGTTCCCCTTTTAAGATTCGGCTATGTAGTTTTTATTTTTTTTTTATTTTTTTTTATTTTATGAGATAGAAGTGTATTTTTTAGTTAAGTAGCCACATGACTGAATGTTAAGAGGGGAACATAAGAAACAGCATATAAGGTACTGTATCTAAGTTTTGTCCTATTAATAAATGGGCCAAGGGGTTAAACCGTTCGAGCAACACTGTTGTTTAGATTGAGGGGTATAGAAAGGACTGAGGAGTAGAGTAGTATTGTTAGCTGAAAATTACTAATTTTCAGCTAACACTACTTTACTCCTCTACCCCTCAATCCAAATTAGCGCTTTAATGAACATAAGACTTATTTTTATGCACCATTGAACAGTAACTCTTTAGAAACTAAAATTGGTCACATCTATGATGTGACCAACAAGACTTAAAGGAGGCCATTGGCCGACTACAGCTTGGCCTAGTATTGAATGAGATTATTATTTTTTTTTTTTAAATAGTTGTCTTGAGTCTTGACAGCCTTGTGTAACGTGTTGTTTTGTCTCATGTCTCATGTCCCATGTCATGTTTATGAAGCACTGAAACTTAATTGTTTATAACTTTATATCTATAATATATTGATTATTAATTTTGGTACTTTATGCTTTATGCACCTAGTATCAAGACATAGCTTAAATATTTTTTTTAGCGAATTTTTTTTAACGATTCAGGTCATGGGTTATCCGGGTCATGTCAGGTTGACTTGCAAAAAATCAGATCAGGTCACGGGTCAACCCGTTTTTGCTTCAGGTCAAAAAAATCAAGTTCGGGTTAGGTATTTTTTGGGGTCGAGTCGGGTCAAAATTTTCAGACCCGTATTGCCATGTCTGGAGGTGCATTTGGGTGTGCCTTTTAGTAGAGGGAGAGAGAGACAGACATATATATTGTGAGTTGTGCTAGGACCACTAAAAATGTACAACTTTGTGCCACAACTCACTATATGGCGAGTTGTGACTAATGAAGGAGTGTCTGTGGGCCATGTGGGGACACATTTTTACCAATTACAACTCGCCATGTTGTGAATAGTGGCACAAAATTGTGCCATTTTCAGTAATTTCAGTATTTTCCATATATTGTTGGAATCAAGAAGATGTGGCGCTTTTTGAAGGCTTTAAATTGAGCCCATCTCTCTCTCCTTGTCTAGAACATTGAAGGGTCCCACAACCTCTGATTCCACCCAAGATTCTAAAAAAAACTATCATTCCTTGCTCCCATGACTCAACATACCAAAAGTGTGGACCGGTAGATTTTGTGGACCATGCTGAATGGATGAATATGAAAAAAAAATTGCAAAAATACTATTTTTGTCCCTTTATTTTGGGGTTGCAATTAATTTAATTCTTACATTTTGGTAAGAGTTAATTTTAATTTACAATCAATTTAATCTCTACCATTATTTCACTAACAAAAAAAATCCTTACATGGCTTATAGATTGCAAAGTTTGCACATTTAAAGTTTACGTGGCTAATAAAATATTTTAATTGCTATTTAAAAATGCCACGTCAATCTCGTAAAAATCCATGTCAGAGAAAAAAATTTGAATTACTAATTTTTAAGAAAAATAATAAATAAATAAATCAACTTAGCAATATTATTTTTCTTTCAATTTCTCATACATAATGGCCCGACTCCCCTCTCTTGAACCCAAGTCCAAATCCAGAACCTGAAAAATGAAATTGAAAGAAAAAGGATAGGAATGGCAACGGTTGAGTTCGGGGCGGATTTTTTTGCCTGAACCCAACCCACGGGCCCATCCCTGTGACCCGAACCCGGCCGTTTAATAAAAGGGTTTTTTTTTCACCCCAAACCCACCTTGTCGAACCCCCGCAGGCCCCGTGGGGCCTGTCCCGTCATGCCCGACCCAAAATTAGAAACACAAGTTACAAACACACAAATCTCAAATTTATCATTTTCCGACCCAAAATCACAAACACAAACACAAATACAGATCACAAACACAAATTTCAAAATTATGATTTTCCCTTTCAAAACCACAAACCAAACACAAAATTTAGATTTATGTTTTTCCCTTTCAAAATCGGAAACACAAACACAAATCCTAACATAAACACAAACACAAAAATCATAAACACAAACACAAAGTCACATGATTAAGATGAACTAAACCCAAAAAAAATGGAGAACGAGGTGGAGCGAGGCCGTGAGAGGGAAGTTGAGTGAGGCCGTGAAGGTGGCGGCTAAGTGAGGCCGTGAGAGGGTGGCTGACTGGCAAGGTAACAGTGTGAGATGGGTGAGAGATATGACAGATGGGCGATAGAGATGAGAGGGCTCAGGGCTGTGTGAGATCGGTGAGGACGAAACGGAGATGAGAGAGTCAGAGAGCTGTGCTTGACTACTTGTGGCCGTGTGAGTGAGAGAGCTGAGCTGAGAGATGAAGAGGGAGAGACAGCGTGTGAGTGTGAGAGCTAAGAGATGAGATGAACAGAGTTTAGAACATGTTTATATCTAGGGTGAGGGGTTTAAATTTTTTTTTTTCTAATATTATATATGTATACTGGTTGGGTCTCCTCATACCCCACGGGTGTGGGGTTTGGACTTTGGTTTCTAAAAAAAAAACGAAGCGCAAGGGTGGAGTCCAAGTCGCAGACACCATTATGTGCTGGTGGTACTCACATGCGATATATCTGTGGGGTGTGGTCGGCTGTGATATCACACGTGAGCCACCCTTTTTTGAATCTCAAAAAAAAAAAAAGTTGGGTCTCGGCTGCGTTTGCATAATACTCAAACCTGACCCAAACCCGTTTTAGGTTTTTTTATTAAAACCTAAACCTACCCCATTTCTTCATGGGTCGGGTAAAACCCGCTCCCATTAGGGTTGGGTCGGATCATGTACCCATGGGTCGGGCCTATTTTGCCATCCCTAAAAAAGGAAATTGCTAAGTTGATTTATTTGATTCATTTTTTTTCTTTAAAATTAGCAATTCACTTTTTTCAGACTTGGATTTTTATGAGGTTGATGTTCCATTTTTAAATAGAGTCCAAATCTTCTGTCTCATCAAGTGTGCTCCACTTCATGCTCCACCAATAAAATTTAGATAGCTAGCCTCTCTCATTAAATGAGATAACTCTGACTTTAACACTCACGTTACTGAGACGTTAACGTTAAAATCCCTTTCTTTCTTTTTTTCTTTTTTTTTTTCTTTCGCAGCTTTTTTGGACTCCTCTGTTTCTGGCTTTTGATTTTATTTTATTTTTTTCTCTTCTCCATGTGGTTTGAGTCAACAAGAACTTTTGGTTGAGTTTTGTCTCTTGCCGCAGCCTTTGTTTTTTGATTTGGACTCTTCTCTCTATTGTCTCATTATATTACTTTCTCCCAAAGTGTTTCCGGCTTTTGCTTTTGTTTTTGTACGGCACAGAGGCTCCTTTTGTTTCAACTTTTGAGAGACTCCTGCTGAAACAAGCAACCTTCAAGGCTTTTACGTATTGTTCAGTCACACAGTAAGTTCTCTCCTTTTGGTTTAGTGTAAATAATTTTTTTTTTAAATTTATTTTAGGATTTATAACAACATTCTTAGATACACTTGTGCGAGTTTGTGTCTAAAGTGTGTGTGTATATATATATATATGTTGTTTATTAAAAAAAATAACTATGTTGTTTTTGTTTTGTATTGAGGTCATGAGTGACAGCAATTATCATACTAAGACTGATAGTCAGTCGGTTCAAAAATTGAATTTTGAAGATGAGGATTCACCACTTGTGATAGTTGAACAACCAGAACCAATATCAATAGATAGCAACGATAAAATTCATGCTAACGTAGAAGAAGAAGTGATTCTGGAATCAGGAATTGAGTTTGAGACTGAGCAAGATGCGTATGATTTCTATAATAGTTATGCGCGTGTAGTTGGATTTAGTATTAGGCGAAGTAAGGGCCACAAGGGTGATAAAGATGGTTCACATAAATGGTTAGATAGAGTTTTTTGTTGCTCTTGCGAGGGTACACGAGGGAATGACAAAAGAGATGATAATGTGAAATGCCATCGTCCAGAAACAAGATGTGGTTGCTTGGCAGAGATGAAAATTAGTTGTAGATATAGTGAAAAATATCGTGTGGTAAAATTTGTGTCAGAGCACACACATGTCTTAGCTTCTCCTCGTAAGCGTATATTCCTTAGATCTCAAAGGTCCATTAATCCAGCCCAAGCTGTTGAGGCTGAATTAGCAGATAGTTCTAGAATTTCACCAAGAGCAAGTGTAGGACTAATGGCCAGAAGGGTAGGTGGACTTGACAATCTTGGCTTCATTCCTGAGGATTATAATAATTATTTGCGTACAAGACGAACAGAAGAGATGAAAAGCGTGGATACAAGAGGCCTACTTGAATATTCAAAGAATGCAATCTGAAGACCTTAATTTTTCTTATGCAATTCAGGTTAACCTTGATGATCTAATTACAAATATTTTTTGGGCAGATGGTAGAATGAAGTTAGATTATGAATATTTTGGGGATGTAGTGTGCTTTGATACAACTTACAAAAAAAAATAAAGAAGGTAGGCCGTTTGCATTGTTTGTTGGTGTAAATCATTATAAACAAACTATCATCTTTGGTGCTGCATTGTTATATGATGAAACATCCGAGACTTTCATGTGGTTGTTTGATTCTTTTCAAAAAACAATGTTTGGTAAGAAACCATAGACTATCCTCACAGACCAAGATGCTACAATGGCAAAGGCATTAGCTTCACAATGGCCAGAAACACATCATCGTTTATGTGTTTGGCATATGTACCAAAATGCAGCTAAGAACCTCAAAGAAGAGTTTGGAAGGTACAGTACTTTTGCAGCAGATTTTAGTAGTTGTGTATATGACCATGACTATGAAGATGATTTTTTAGATGCATGGGATAATATGCTTGATAAATATGATCTAAAGAATAACAGTTGGTTGCAAAGACAATTTGAGTTAAGGGAGAAATGGGCTTTGGTTTATGGGAGGAAAACATTTTGTGCTGATATGTCTACTACTCAGAGAAGCGAGAGTATGAACAGTCAAATTAAAAGGGACATAACTTATAATTATGACTTGTTGCGTTTCTTTCGTCACTTTCAAAGGTTGGTTGATGATAGACGTTTTGAAGAGTTGAGAGCAGATTTTAAAGCAACTCAAAGTAAACCATCATTAGAATATCCAGTAGAAATATTGAAGCATGCAGCAAGTGTTTATACTCCTGCAGTATTTAAGTTGTTTAATCGTGAATTGTGACTCACTTGGGATTGTGAATTGCATAAGGAGGGTGAGGTTGGATCTGTGGTAAAATATAAAGTTATTTCTCCCCGTAAATCTCACCAACACATTGTTCAATTTGATTCATTGGCTTCTACAGTGATGTGTAGTTGTAATAAATTTGAATTTATTGGAATTTTATGTGCCAATGCCTTAAAAGTGTTATCTCTTCAAAATTGTAAGAGGGTGCCAAATCAGTATATTTTAAAAAGGTGGACAAAAGATGCAAAGGTTGGTTCTGCAATGAAAAATTATATGCATGTAGGACCACATGACCAAAATGCAGATGTGGGAAGTCGTCATAAAGTGTTGCTTAAATTGTATTATAATTTGGCAGCAAGAGCTGCACTGACTGATGAGACTTTTCGTATTTCTTTGGATGCTCATGAAAGTACTTTGAACAAAGTAGAGGCAAATTTGAAAATTTTATCAATTGAAGAATCTACTGTTGGGAGCACTCATTTCAAATCAAAGGCTCAAGAAGCTAATGATAATGTACAGCCTACTAATTGTGAAGGAAATAAAATTAAAGGAATTAAGCTTAAAGGGAGACAAGCATGTGTAGGGACATCTCGTAGAAGAAAGGGTGCATTAGAGAAAGCTACAAGAAAGAGAAAACGTCAAACTAAAGCATCCCCTCATATTCAACAGCTTACACCGGTATGAAATTTGTTTTGTGTTTTGTTACTTTGTGCTTACGATTTGTTAGACAATAGTATGTACTAATTCTCTAAATTATTTATATGATTTTCATTGTGAAATGTATCAGGAAGATAGCATGGCAAATTTAAATACACCTGGCTTTACTGATATGTTGAACTTGACACAGGTAATTAAATGAAAGTTTATTATTGATTTATTTTTTGCTTTTATTTTTATTTGTTTCATTGTTAAATGTATCAGGAAGATAGCATGGCAAATTTAAATACACTTGGCTTTACTGATATGTTGAACTTGATACAGGTAATTAGATGAAAGTTGATTTAATTATTAATTTTTTGCTTTGATTTTATTGATTTCTGATTTGTTATACATTGATATGTAGGCAAAATTACCCAAAGTGGGAAATCAAAGAAATTATGAAGATGTTGAATAACAAGATAGAATTGAAGATAGAAGTGTGATTGCTTGTAGGAATTTATCAGCCACGCTCCAAGTCCATAGAGATCATGCATTGAGATATTAACTTAATTTTGCAAATTTTTTATCTTTTACTATGGTTTTCTAGATGTGTCTTTTAGTTAGATCTTGTTAGCAAAAAGGCTCTTGAACTTCTGTATTTGGGGGAGGAGCATCGTTTTTTGTTTGTTTGTAGGCCTAAAACTTCTACTTCCTTTAAAAGTTATCTTCCTTGAATTTCTGTATTTGTGGCACTTGCCTAATTTTGTTCATGGAGTCCTATTTTAATTGTAGTGACAAAGTTCTTGACTCTAGAGTCAATTGAAAGTCATAATCATATAGAGAAAATACTGGTGGATTTTAAATTTTATATATGAGATCCTATTAGCCTAGCATGACAGTGCAATTGTAACTAGCCTCACTTGACAAGGTTACTCCCTGCCTATGGATTAGCCTCTTCTTGATAGCTCCAAGCAATGGCCAAAGCACAGTGGCTAGCCAAGCAACACAACTGACAGCACGGTTAGCCTTGAGAAGCAAACTTTGGGACTTCACTCTTTCACTCTTCACCCCTTCAAATGGCCGAATGGCTTCTCCTTTTATTTCTTTATCTTTTCCTTCTTTTCTCCCTTTCACACACTTCACATCAAGTCACAATAAATGCAAGCCAACTTATCTTGACTTTGCTTCTACCAATTTCTTTTCTTCAGCTCTCCCTTAGCCGAATGACCCTTGCCTTTTGCTTCTTTCTTTTCTTTCTTCCTTCCAACGTGTCCCGCAAGTTTAACATCACATATTCATTTATGTGGTTGGACTTTTGTAAATCCCTTCATAAAAGTTGCTGGACTTTTGTACATAATTATAGAGGAAAAGATGAACTCAATTCTTCTCTTTCGGACAAGCTTCTCCAGCAAGTTCAATTTGCTTTGCTGACTTCTTGCCAATTCTTCCACAAGCTCATTTAATGAGCTAAGACAAAGTGTGGGCTGGACCATGGTGCAGTGCACCCAACATTCACCATCATCAAGGGATGTGTACAACTTCAAGCAGATAACAATGTTTCTGTTTCTGCAGAATTGGTATGGTTCCCCTGTTTTTGTTTCGGTAGAAACTGTTTTTCCTGCATATAATGTTTTGCTCCGGCAGAATAGGTCTGGTTTCATTTCATCTCAAAAAAAAAAAAAAAAAAAAAAAAAAAATCTATTGAGACATATCCGACCTTATCTCAATTGAAACACAAAACCAAAACATATCAATCCAAGCATTCTCAGCAGATATCCATTAATCCAGTCAGTCTTTATCAAATAGAGTTTGATAAAATAATGAAATCTGGAATTTAAATAAAATGTTATCCGTATATTCAAATCAAATTGTAAACTCTACAATAAGATATATACAAGAGAGCTTCTATGGAGGAGCTTCCCGTCCTATTCACTTATTTAAGAATTTCAACAAACATGTAAAATACAAAATCCAGCAACCCCAATTATTTACTGACTACAACCTTTACATCGTCCAAAAACGTTTTTCTTTCCACATGTTTCATAATGGAACAAAAATCAAACACCATTATCACCATAGATAAGTCACTTTGTAGAAACCAATAGAAGCAGATGAACACATGAAGATGAAGTGAGGATGTGTCTGTAACCAGGGCGAAGTGAGGATGAAGATGAACACTTGAGACGTCAATCACATAGAGAAGAGAAAAAAAAGAAACCTTGAAAGCCTTGAAGGTTGGTTGTTTCAGCAGGAGTCTCTCAAAAGTTGAAACAAAAGGAGCCTCTGTGCCATACAAAAACAAAAGCAAAAGCTGGAAACACTTTGGGAGAAAGTAATATAATGAGACAATAGAGGGAAGAGTCCAAATCAAAAACAAAAGCTGCAGCAAGAGACAAAACTCAGCCAAAAGTTCTTGTTGACTCAAACCACACAGAGAAGAGAAAAAAAAGAAATCAAAAGCCGAAAATAGAGGAGTCCAAAAAAGCTGCGGAAGAAAAAAAAGAAAAAAAAAGAAAGGGATTTTAAAGTTAACGTGAGACGTGAGTGTTAAAGTCAGAGTTATCTCATTTAATGAGAGAGGCTAGTTGTCCAAATTTTATTGGTAGAGCATGAAGTGGAGGACACTTGATGAGACAGAAGATTTGGACTCTTTTAAATAGTAATTAAATAATATTATTAGCCACTTAAGCTTTAAGTGTGTTAACAACGCAATCCATTAGCCACGTACCACATACGTATTTTTCGTTAGTAACTTAGTCGTAAGGATTGAATTTACTATGACACCAAAATATAAAAACCAAAGTAGTGTTTTCGCCAAAAATTAAAACTAGTGTGATATTTTTTTCATAATTACAAATTATGATTAGAGAAATATTATTGTTATTTCAGTCTATTTTTATAATTGTGAATAATATTTTATGACATGTAAGAGATCTATTTATCATGCCAAATTTATCAACCTTTGGAAAGAGATAATACCTCTATCTGTTTTTCTCTCTATAAAATTTATTTTTGTTATTCAGTGAAAAAAATATGCTGATTCTAATAATGATAGATACTCACCTTTTGAATGCAATTTTGGTTTCTTGTTCATTTTTTGATGTTAAGTGGTTGTTTTTTGTTTTGTTTGTTTGGTTTTTTTTTTTTTTTTTTTTTTTTTGGAGGGGGTGATGTTAAGTGGATGATATATATATATATATATATATATATATATATATATATATTTGCTGAATAATGTGCTTGAATTTATGGCTAGTTTTGAAACCCATAAAATAGGCAAATCAATCAAATTTGCAAGATCTTTAGAACTATTTGAGAATCAATATTTTTTGAAACTATTGAGATTATAGATTATGATTAAAGTATAATAAAATTAATATTAGTAATGATTATGTGTAAAAGTGATATTACACTAATCACGTTTTTTACTAACTATATAAAAAGTGTCAATACGCTTATTGACGGTAATTTTGGTTTATTTAAGTGTTGTGCCAATACGGTGCGTTCGGGTGAGAAAAAGGCAAAACTTTATTAAACGGTGTGTTTTGTTATGAATTTTTTTTTTCAACACAAACGCAGTGAAGGAGAGAGAAAGGAGCAGAAGAGTCAGTGAGAGAGAGACTAGGGAAATCACTAGGCCTCTCTCCCTCACGTCGGATTACAGACTTTCTCTGTTAGGGGAAAAAATTATTTATTTCTCACATTATTTTCTTATTTGATTGAATTTTTGGATTTTTATGAGACTTTCTCTGTTGGTTGCTTTACTTGCAGTGTTGGATCATGAAGATTTTGGGTTTGGGGACACAAATGGAGGAAGAGAAGGACGCTTTCTGGGGTTTATATAATTGGCATATATAAGAGTCTGTCTGAGTGATTTCCAAGCTCAAGCCAGGTCTTCTATAATCTTTTTCATTCTTATAATTTTCATTTCTGACTTTATGTGTTTGAAATAGCTATGTATAAGTAAACTTCTTTTTGGGGTTGTCTAATATTTTACATACCCAGTTGGGTTTGGCCTTGTGGGTCTTCTTTATTTGGATAAATTTCCTGTTTGTTGATATGAATTCCCCAAATTTTGTTAGGATGGCTTCTACCGGTCAGATTTTGCTTCTACATGACTTGTGCTGTCAAATTGAGAGATGAGGGGAAGGAAACAGATCAAAATTGATATTCACCCATCAAAGGAGAGCAACTACAAAGTTAACTTTATTCAGGTTGTATCTCTCACAATCTTGATTTGAGTTTCTAGATTACAGGTGCAACAAATTCAAGCACACACAGAAGGAGCAAATGATTTTGTGAGTGTATAATAATTTCATCTGGTGTGAATAACAATAAAAGTCAGTAACTTTATTTCAATAGATTCATTGCTATATTGTAGGAATGAGAAGCAAAAGGGAATTTAACTTATGTTCATTTAGGAGTTTTGGTGATGCAGAGCACATATTGATAAGGGGCATTATTGAAAACTGAGGGTCTAGTGATATACAAATAATTTGCATTTTATATTTTCATCTATCTCTGCGATGATATATTGCTTTGTCATGTAGTTTTATTTGTTTCATATAGCCTCTCATCATCAGAAGGTTGGGTTGTCTTAACATGCTTAGCTCTTATGTTTTAGCGTAAAGCAAAGTTAGGAGCATTTAGGTTCTGTTTTGATTTAGATAACTACACTTTTGCTCAAACTGGTTAGAAGTGTGCTTAGACTTTCCATTTTATCTTCTATATGTTTCTAAAGGTAAGGAATCCATCTTTTTTTAATGTAGCACTCACCATTTGTTATTTCTCATAGCCTCGATAGGATGCTTGATAATTACCTGATAAAAAGTCCATTTGCTAACATATAGTGGATTCAATAATTGTTTCATTAATAGGTGAAGTAAAATGCAATATTCCACTGTCATGTAAAGAACCAACATCAAAACGCACCCATTTCTTTAAAGATAAAGCACTATTGAAATATAATCTTACAAAGAATGTAAAGTAAAAATGCGCACATAAAGAAAGATGATCAGGTGACTTTAGGAAGGGACAAGTGAAATAACACTAAACGAATGAAAAGTTTGACTTTTTTTTTCCTAGAAAGTTCTGAAATGAACATAATTCTACAACTTTTTGTCCTACTTTTTTTCTTGGCCTTGGAACCTGATACAACATAAAGGGAAAGAAGCCAGAACTTCATTCTTAACTCAAGCATAAACAGAAAAAAATAAAAAGTTACAAAGCAAGGAGAGAACATGGAAGATTAAATGTTGTATATGTGACAATAGTTCTACTTTTAATTATTGACTAAACAAATCATTTAAAAAAAATACTTTACATCTAATCTAAGTTGCTTGGATAATTAAATCACATTCATATTTAGATTGCAATAATCAAGGAGACAACTATCTTAATTGATAGCCTAGGTAGTCAACAATTGAAAAAGTTTACTGGCTTTAGTGAAACCTTGGACAACAGAGAAAATAGGTGAAGACTTATTTTTTAGGATTTTGCAAAAGAAAAAAAAAGGAAAGTTCTGCATCTTTCTTCAGCATGATCTCCAAACCTTGGCAGTGTGTTTTGCTGATGCAAATATGCACAACTTCACACTTTTTCCAAGGTATGGATTTTAATTCTTGTGCTTGATGGATTTAATTTTATAGGTTTGTTCAATTTAAGTTTATCTGATTTTTGCACATGTTATTTCAGTTTCATTATGTGATTGTGTCAATTAGTTTGGTTTTATTGTGTTATTTCATATCCAAACTGTGTGTGTTTGCCTTTTCTGTTTCAATTTCTATTTATTTTTTCTTTTAAGTTTTATGTTGTAGTCATGGTTGGAAAGTTAGAATGGTTATATAAGGTGTTCTACTTGTTACCTAGAAAACAATGATTTACTAGGTTTTAATCTTCTACACCTATAATCTTATCTAATGGAAACTTCGAAGACACATATATGCCTTTTGTTATCTTGTTCTTTTTTATTCCTTTTCTCATGTATAAGGGGGTTCATTAAGAACTAAGTAAGCTAAACATCATAGCTAGATAAGATAATGAAGGAAGTACGAATAACAAAATCTTCATTGTGAATGGTCGCAAGTGTTTGATGAAAAGCTTCAATAGCAGCATATGACATCTCACATTTCAAAAATTTAACTATCATGACAATGTCATAGCAAAACTTAGTTGCTTATTGTTGGAAATTGATATTCGTTATCATTCTTAAAAATTGTTAGTCAATAGATATTGCTTTTAACAAAGGGGTTCTAAGAGACTATCATAGTAAAATAAATATTCATTTGTTAATTTGCTACTCTAAGTATTTATGTAATCAATATTCTTATAAAGGAGAATAGTATTGTATGACATACTTTTTTTAGTACATGATTTTCATACTTTTTCAAATAGAAGCTCTATCTTAATTTTTTCACTCAATGGGCAGCACGTGCCTTGCACGTGCCACCCTAACTAGTGTCATCCTCTTTTAACCATTACAACCTTCATTCTTTTCTTGACCAATAGACTTCTCACTTGTGGTACTCGCAGAACTCCCTACACGGCTACACCTGTAGCCAGATAAATTACCCACAAATTTAAGAAGTTTCCTACAGTATCAAAAGATTGAAATGAAAAAGAAGACCTTTGTATGTTGGTTACATTACCACTAGGACTAGGAGCAGGACTCCCATCACTTTGATTAGAACTCCTTCCCAATTGGTAGAAAACTTGAGCTTTAGTGAATTAGGATCCAAGTGTAGAAGAGCTACATCCATGACCAAGCAAACAAATCAAATTAGTGTGTCAAATATTAGCCACTTCTAGTGACATTTATCCTTCTTTTTTTTTTTTAAAGAAGTGTAAAAAAAAAAAAAAAAACACAAGCACTTCTTGTTGTCCTTTAGGACTTCTTGGTGTAAGTGCTTTTACTTGACCACCAACGTAAGGCAGACATGTAGCCAGTCCTACTAGTTGCTGTGCACATTCCTCTGTCTTGGTTGCATCTACCATTGTATAGCTAACCATAACTGACATTAGCACTAAAAGGAATGGAAGTATCAAAGTGCTTGGGTGCAAGGCTATTGCCATTTTGTATCATTGCATTTGCCCTCAGTAGTCACTACTTGTTGAAAACATTCCACATTGAATGATATACACTCTTAAGGATAGCTCAACAATTGCTATCTAATTAGATGTGGCATTCTATGATTGCGGCAGGTTGCAAGAAAAGTAACTAAAATTCCATTCCTCTAATAAACGCACAAGATGAAATCTACCAAGCATCTTTTCTTTCTTTAGTCACAGTTGCTAGTAACACTGTTCGATTGGGGCATAGGTGATGCTATGTAAAGAAATAGAAGATCACAGAAGTTTCCCTGAGGTCATAGTCACCAACCCCACCTAGCGCAACAAGTCAGTACATGATGTGGTGAGCCAAGTTCCATAATTATTATATGTACTTCCAAATTATAGTATAATGTATAATTTATTCTCAAAATTTTATTGTAGATAATTTGTTCTCCCTAAAAATTAAACAATTTGTAAAAGTAATTTTTATCTTTCTATCTTTACAAATATATAAAATTATTATTTTTGGTGCTTTTCATTGATTTTATTATTTTTTGAATTGGTTCATATTCTTTTAATTATTTTTATAATGCATTTTATTTTCCTAATTTCTTTTGGTACTACTAAAAATTTTAAATTTCAAATTTATCATTCTTCAAACTGGACACTGAAATTAATAAAAGTTGACAAAAATGTATCAAATGAAACTAAAATGGACCGAAATGCTATACAAATGTGGCCGTTCAACATGAGCGTAACAACAATAAATATTACACTTTTAGATATTCATATTATATAGATTTAGATTGAAATTATGGTATTATGCACCATTTTTAATGACATCAACATCACAATACAACCCCTACCTGCCCTTCATTTTTGTTTTTCTTTTACACTTCTTGGGCCAGCATTCTCTCTGTTCTGTTTGGGCCTCAATTCCTTTTAGACATGAGTTAAAATTTGGACCACAACATTCTCTAGTTTTACAAACTTATACCCAAGAGAGGGCAGAAACATAAAACAAGAGTTAGAACTTAGAACGATTCATGGACAAGTTACCGCCAATCCACCTGAATTTATCATGACATATGAAGGTACAAGGAGCCACTAGTTTATGAATACTGCACTTCAACGATCCTCCGGTAAAATTAATTTTTGATCAATATCTAACATGGAGTACCAACTTTTAGCTGTGAAAATACGTATTATAGCTACCACAATGACCAGTTATCTAATCTTTTGTTGAATATGTACCTCAAGTCAATCGAAGGATTGCAATTTTGTGCAATTATTTTTATTATTGAATGAATCAATCATCTACTACTTTGATATCATTTTTACTTTCTACTTTCTCTTCTTCATTATTTTGGCAATGTGCATGGATTGGTAGAAAATTTGTTACTTTCTCACTTAATTCTCTAAATTTATTTCTTAAACGTTGGTCTAATAGGTTCTCATAAATGAAGACTGTTGGCACTTAGAGAATTCCCTGAAATCCGGGTAGATGATTCTTGGACTTCTTAACTTGATGAGTTCCGTGAACAAAAGGATTGTTTGGTGAATGTTGTAAAATCATAAACAAGACATTTGATTTCATCTTAGCTCTAATTTCTCAAGGTTGCTTAACATAGCATGAAGTTATAGACACATTTTGAGATAGGAAACCTGTAAAATATCAGGTAATTATATTTCCTAAAGTTTGGGTTCCAAATAAATATGTAAATATGGTCTTGGCACAGATTGGATATTTGAATCTTTATGCTTTTCATTTTTTTTTTCTTTCTAGTTATGTTTTGTCTTAAGGTAGGATCCTTGAATTAGTGAATCCTGGAATTGAGTATATGTGCACAGAAGTTTCATTCTATTGAGAAGATTATATACATAAATGATTATTTGGGCACTAGTCAGCTTTTGATGTGATGGTGTGATGCAGAACGTTTAATATCATTCTAACTCGATGAATACCTCTGTAGAAATTTGAGAAATTTCTCTTGTAGGCAATTGAGAAAGTTACTTTTTGTTTTTGCAACATTCTCAGAGCTTCACTACAAGGATTGTGATCAGAGTTCAATTTTTAACTGTTACCTTTTTTATTCTCATGCTAGATATGTATACTTTATCGTCAGTTTTTCCTTGGAAAGATTTATAAGAAAAAAATAGTTCAAATGACACCCTTTGTGGAAAAGCTGAGACAAAGGGAGAGTTGAAAGGTTTTCGTTATTATTTTGGGATAAATAAAGGCAGGGGTATTAATAATTGAAAAGAACGTAACATGAGTATAACAATTACAAAATAGCAGTCAAGGCTTAAGTTACTGAAAAGTGAGAGTCCAAGTGCTTATATGAACAAGTGTGAACTGATAAAACGCTATATTAAAGGCCTACTTATAACAAACTCCATTCCAAACATCTCTTTGGACCATAACAACTTTCATCTGTTACTGCTGCTATGTGGAGCAGTTATTGCTACTGTAGACAAGTAGAGTTGTTGCTGATGTAGTTACTAGAGTATAACTGTGTTGTAATTGAGTCACTGTAAATGTAATTTTGATTAGTAGAGCTTAAACCACATGGATATATTTAGACCTAAATTATATTGATTTTACTGTAGATCATCCATTAGTTGATATATTTGGTATTTTATTGTTTCCATGTTACTAATTAATCAATTAATATATTTTTAAATGTTTAGAGAGAAACCAAAAAAAATAACAGTGTTATGCTACAAACTCTTGCAAACACATCATAAGTCAAATAATAATAATTTATATATTACTAAAAGCTGAAGCGTAGCGTTTAATGTTGCTGCTCGCACGTTGCGCCACATCAGCTGTCACGTCATTTAAAAAAAAAAATTGTCCTACAATTGTAAAATGGTTTTTACAATTTTCAGCCCTATAAATGCACCCAACTACTTATTTATTTACTTCCACTATCACCCTATAATAAATCCAGCCCACTATTTATTTATTTACTTCCACTATCACCCTATAATAAATTTATATAATTAATACAACTCACCTCTTATTTATTTAGTTCCACTATCAAGCCTAATCCAAAACATTTTTAGTTCAGCTTTAGGATTTTGTGTGAGCCTTTTCAGCTTAAAGGAGGGGGAAAAAAAAACAAAACAAAACGTTGAAACCTTTCAAGCTTTAGTTTTTAGTTTTTTTTTTTTTTTTTTCGTATAATTGTTTTTAACAATTTTTTTTTTAATATTTACACTTCTCCAACCTTTCTCTCTTCCTTACCATTTCATCTCCCCTCTACTTCTTCAATCTTTCTCCCTTCCTTACCTTTTCATTTCCCCCCCTTACCTTTTCATCTCCTTACTACCCTCTACATTAATATCATTCTTCCTCTTTCCCTTCATCTTCTTTTATTTTTGTCTCTTCTTATTCACACCCTCTTACTATAAACTTGTTACTATCTCTTGTATTCTATGCATAGTTTTCCCTCACAAAAAAATGGCTATCTCTCTCTCTCTCTCTCTAAATTTTTTGGTGGATTTTTTTAATTTTTCTTGCATCTCTACTTTAGGTTGATAATTTTTTATATTATTTAAAACTCTATTTTGGGTTAATGCAATTTAGTTTTGTTTTTTAAATTGTTGTTATTGTTTTTTATTTATTTTTTATTCTCTTTGATTGTTAAATGTTATCCTATTGCGTTCTAAAGAATTAAATATAGCATATAAAAATATAATATTATTCTATTACGTAGCATGATTTGGATAATTTGGTATTTATTCTGTTACATAGCATAATTTTTTATAGTGCTCAATTTAGATGTTAAACTATAAGACTTTACTAATTTTTGTTTATTTTCTAATCCTTTGTGGTGGACAAATTACTCTTAATAGTTGTATTAGAAGTACTCTATAATGCCATTCATTTAAAGAAAAGCAAAGGTTAGCCAAACGAAAATAATCGGATATGTGACAAATTTTAACTTTTGCAATTTTATTTTAATTATTATTATTTTATAACAATGCATGTATAGAAATTTAATTCTTAGATTTTGCTAATAATTGTTTATTTGATAATATGTTTTGGGTGGCCGAAATTATAATTTCTACAAAGAAAATAACCTTAATAGATTATCAAAAACAAAATTTTATCCTAATATTGGTTCAATTAATCATTGTTAAGTTTTATTAATTTTTTTAGTTTACGTTTTTTTTGGTGTTTTGGATTGTTCCTATATTACATTTATGATTGTTCCTATAATAAATAAAAATATAATTACGAAATACATTACTCATTATTAGATTAGTTTAAATTGTAATTTTTTTTAATAAAACCACTATAAAAATAATTATCACGTGCAACGTGCGGGTTCGCAGCTAGTAATAAAAATAATGAAAACCATTACCAGTGCAAATTTATGGTTAAACAGCCTTTAAAAAAAAAAACAAAACAAAACAAAAAACAAAACTCATAAAGACACTCACAAAATTAAGGCTTTTGGGTTAGAAATTCAGTGTAAATTTATTGAAATCCACAAAAAGGATCACAAATCGGCACCTTTTGTACTGGTTGAAGATAAATTAGCAGAGAAGTTGTCATAAATTATCAATAAGCATGGAATTAACACATAACACAGGATCCCGCAGCTTATATAAATAATTTATTTCGCACTTTTCGCTTTATTATAAAAAAAGGAATGACTTATTGAGTAAGAGAACATAAAGGAAGGTACCACTAAATTGTGGCTTCAAACAACCAGAAGATTTATAGTGCTTTCAATCTATAATATGCACCTGCACTATATCTTCCAAGCATCCTTCAATGATATTTGATCAGCCACCTCATAATGTGTATAATTAGATTTGTAAATCTAATTCGACATATATGTTATGCATACTATGATATTTGATCATCATAAAGGAAATCCCAAAAAATGATATTAGGGGTACCATGGCATGGACTCTACTGCAATTAAATTACAAATTGAAGAAACATTTATGATGGGGCTTAGTGTAATGTATGGCATCTACAAGTTGCATTCCAACATTCAGGAGCCTCACTCCCACTGATCTTAAGTTCTCTGGCAAATACCTCGAAGCCATTCTTGTTTAACTTCTTGTCAACAATACACTTCTGCATTAGAAGTAATAAGCACATGAAGAGCAATAATAATGATGGGAGAAGAAGAAAATGATAGAAAAGAGAATTAACGAAGTTTGGCTTTGGCACATACATATATGGCATAAAACCTGGACATTGTATATCTTTATTATTAAGCTATATATATTATAATATACACAGAAATGTATATATAGGAAAATATAGTTAGATAAATAGTATGATAAAATCCAGGATATATATGGCCCTCTTGGTATAGTACCCTTATGTATTAATTGTCAAAAAAATTATAATATGAGGATCGATCATCTATCTTGAGTTTGGATTATTAAGATTCATAGGCCGATATTCAATTTTGCACACAATATGATAGATCCTCATAATATAAATATTCAATGGATTTAAAAACCTATCATATGAGAGAAAACAAAGTGAAGTTATATCATAATTATTTTATAGTAAGAGTATGACTTTTTCTGGTTTTTATATAATATTTATTTTCCTTCAATGTAACTTAATAATAAGCATTTTGATGCACTAATTAGCAAATTGGAAGATTTCTACGAGAAAAGAGTAGTGAGATTTGTACTGAAAAATTATATATAGATGACATATTTATCCACGAAATTAATAAAATAAATTTGATTTGCTTTTTTTTTTTTTTTTTTTTTTAAGAATTGAACTAGCTTCTGTAATCTATAGATTGTAACCATAAGTTGTTAAAATTTGGATCATAATAATTTGCATATGATATAGCTTGAACTCAATTCTATATATATATATTTAATTTTTTTTTTTTTTTTTAACAATTCAGGCATGTGTTTATAGGGTCCTCTCTTTTGTCAATTATTTTCATTCATCGCAATTTAAGGTTGATACATTTATTTAATGTGTTGTTTTGTTGTTGTTGTTGTTGTTGTTGTTGATAAATTCCATAGTTTATAACAAGTAAGGGAGAATTTGAACTTTTAATGTTTCCATTAAAAATACCAAGACACAGCGGTGGCGGAGCCAAGATTTTGTGTTTAAGGGGGCCAAATTGTGGTACTCAAATATTGGACAAGAGTCAAGATAAATCATCACACATATGCTTAATTTATACCCATCTATTAAAATTATTTATATTCGTGTATTTATAATTTATGTACGTAGAAAATTACAACCAACCAAATAGCTAAATGTTTCAATACATTATGGTCATGGTACATATTATAATGCTTTTTGCTAATTGATGATTTAATGCCTTTCATTGATGTATGTTTGTCATAAAAAAAAAAAAACATTTTGTTGATCATTCCAATATATATTGTGGGAGGACTTTTGTCTCGGCCCCTAATCAGGTATTGTTCGCTTTGGGATGGGCAAGGATCGACCTACGTCCCACCCGCATGAATATTCTCAATCTCATATCGGGGAGAGACGCCTCCCACCCTTGCCTTATAAGCCTTTGGCCTAAGGAAGGGTGTATCACTACTACACATGATTGGGGTGGGAGGTGTCTCACTCTTGTCTTATAAGCCTTAGGCCAAAGGCTTATATGGCAAGGGTGGGAGGCGTCTCTCCCTGATGTGGGATTGAGCAAATTCGTGCAGGTGGGACGTAGGTCGATCTTTGCCCATCCCAAAACAAACAATACCTAATTGGAAGCCGAGACGAAAGTCCTCCCACATATATATATTTCTTTAGTAACAATTGCTATTAACATAATGAAATTTAATGAAAATTTTAAGTTTGCAGTTTTGCACTAAAAACAACGAAAAGTACACATTGTGATGATAATAGGACCAAAATGGATTGAAAGGACTGATTACGACCAAAATGGACAAGTACAACCAAAATGGACCGTATAAGATTGAATAGGACAGAATAGACCGATTAGGACTAAAGTAGACCAAATATGACGAAAATGGACAGAATAGGAGCAAAATAGATTGAATAAGACCAAGTGGATTGAGTAGGACCAAATGGACCGAGAATCACCAAAATGGACCAAATGGACTGACTAGGACTAAAGTATACTGTATAGGACCAAAATGGACCAAGTATGACCAAATGGACTGAATGGACCGAAAAAGACCGAGGTGGACGGAATGGACCAAGTAGACCAAAATGGACTGAGTAGGACCGAATAGACTGGATAGGACCGAATGGAACGAATAGGACCAAATAGGACTGAATAGGACAGAATGGACCGAATAGGACTAAAATAGACCGAAGTGGATTGAATAGGACTAAATAAGATTAAAGTGACATAATGGACAAAATAAGACCGAATTGGAGCAAAGTGGACCGAAGGGAACAAAAGTGTATTGAATAGGACCGAATAAGACCAAAGTGGACAGAATGGATTGAATAGGACTGAATAAGGCCAAAGTGGACAGAATGGACCGATTAGGACTAAAGTGGATTGAGTAAGACCAGAGTAGACAGAATGGACCGAATAGAACAGAAATGGACTGAATAGACCGAAGTAGACCAAATAAGACCAAGGTGGACAAAAAGGACTGAATATGACCGAATAGACTTGAGGTGGACCGAATATTACCAAAGTGGACTGATATGACTGAATATGACCAAAGTGGACCGAATGGACCAAGGTGGTCTGATTAGGACCCAATTTTTTTTTTTAATTTATAAATATTAATCTTTTAGAAACCTAAATTACTTTTTATAAATATTTCCTTAGAAATTTAAAAAATATTATCAAAGGGTTTGAATTTTATTGCATTTTTTTTATACCTTTGCTACTCCTATTGTGTGTGTGTGTGTGTGTGTGTGTGTGTGTGTGTGTGTGTGTGTGTGACTCTAGTGCAATATAATAAAATGTGAAAAGTTAATCTATAGCTTACTTATTTAATATTTTTAAACTAAACATTTGAAAAAAAGAACCACTTAACATTGTTGATAGTCTTCTATGTAAAATTTTAGTTCTATAGTAAATTTGTTAGGGAAAAAAAATATTTCTATCAACATAATTTTGTGAATTTCACAACTTTCATATGACGAAATATTTTGTCAACACTTCTGAAATGCTTGAATCGGCAAAGATGTCCTTAGAAATTAGAGAGAGAGGGAAAAAAAAAAAGGCTAGTAATAATCAATAATTGCATCAACCAATAACAACAACTTTAATAAATTTTATTGGAAATATTCACCAATAAATCATAAAGAAGTACCATTTGGAGATTTTGGGTGATATTCATCACAACCTAAACAAATTATATATTTTTAATCATTTTCTAAAACAATTCTATGTTATACATTAAAAACCATTTGTTATTTGTCTATATCTATAAAAAATTCATTATATTACATTGCTTAGCACCATTTTCAATATTTTTGTTGCTAAAATAAGCAAGTATACCAATATTTAGAGAAATATATGGTGTAATCAAACAAATGAGGATTATTTAATTGCAATTTTAACAATTTATAATCACATGCAAACACATGAAAATAAATGGTAAAAAGAATCAAAATGATTTCTAATGACGAAAAATATGGAAACCAACAGTTTTTTTTTTTTAATATAAAATTATATGAGAATTTTTTAAATTCATTAATATGTAGCAATTTCAAGCATAAAATTTAACTTGAAAATGAATAGCAATATTGTGAGGTCAAAGCCATCAACAATAACATAACAAATAAAAATTTCTATTGCATAATATCTAAAATTGAACATTGGGAAATTGCATATTAATTCAATATCTTATTCTATTAAAAGCAAGTACACATTATTTATTCATAAAGGTCATTGTTGGGATTTATGCCCTAAAATCCAATTTATTGGCATGACATAAATAATTAAATTGTTTAATTATATGAGACTATCTATAAATGAACTAATGAGACATTATCTTAGTCCATGAGATGCATAGCATTTGATTTATGTGAAAAGTCACAGAAGATGTAAATCACAAGTTCTTTATAAACTCAAAATTTTAGTTCGTAGTCGGTGATGAAATTAGTCATTTCATCTGCGAAGATTATAACATATCAACTAAGATGATTTGTCTTGATCATGGAAGTGGAGACTTCTAGTTGATATGTTGATATGTTTTAAGAGTTAAGACATATTGAACTGGACCGCTGTGAGATTTATTATTCTCCTAATGACTGTCAAATAAATAATAAATCTCATGACTTCTATTTACATCAACTCTAAATCCTGAGAGAATAATGAACCTGATTATGAGGTGTAGGTTGCTTTGATATATCAGGAGTGAGATCTAAAATACACGATCAAAACCTCAGTATGTTGGGCAGCCGCATTTAGTGTTGATGGAACATATATTTTCAAGATGGAATTCATAATCTCTTAACGGAGATATAAAATATTCCCTTAAGATAAGTTTAATGAGTTTGGTTATTCAGAGTGTTGGGCCTAACCACTTTAGTAAGGAGTTACTAGAGTATATATTTATGGAATTGGATTTCATAAATATATGATGAATAACATAAAGGATTAAACCGGGTACTCAATGATTAAGATGTAGTAATCTTCAAAGTGACAGTCTACATTCATGACTTTTTATTACTACGAATATTTTAATGAAGGGGTTGCATGTATAATAAAGTCTTGGGATATAATTCATTAATAAGGTCTAAAGTGCAATTATATTCTTATAGTGATATTGAATATAATTAATGGTAACTTTGGACTTGCCAAAAGTTGATAGAAAAGTCTAAAGCCCATTGGAGTTAGAGTCTTATTTGTTCTCTTTGGTCCCATCTCAAGCCATAAACTATAACCTAATTGGGTAGGCCTAAAAGGCTAACCCAATTAGATAATCAGTTTTTTATTTAATAAGAGTTATTAAATAAAGAAACTACCAAGGTAGTTATAATGTATGTATGATGAAAAGAAAAAAAAAATCAGTTTTTCTCTACAAGGAGAAGAAGAAGAACTTTCTTTGAGAATCAACATACAAAATGACTGATTGAGAGACCACACTTCTTGGGCACCATGTGAAATTGAGATGAAGATTAAAGGTATTTTCAAGTCATGGTTTTGAATTTTACTGCATCAAGGTACGCTTCCTATTCTTTGTTCTAGAATTCAAGGTTACATGTTATCTCTCGTGAATGAAGTAGATCCGTGATTGTTGCTTCCGCTGTGTGTTTTGTATGAAATACAAAACCAGATTTCCCAACAGTTATCTATTTCAAAAGGAATTTGAACCATTATTATTAAACTATATATATTATAATATACACATAAAAATGTATATATAGGAAATATAGTTAGACAAATAGTATGATAAAATCCAAGATATATGTGGCCTGCTTGGTATAGTATCCTTATGTATTAATTGTCAAAAAAAAAAATGATAATGTGAGGATCATCTATCTAGAGTCATTAAGATTCATTGGCCGATATTCAATTTTTTCACACAATAATAGGTCATCATAATATAAATATTCAATGGATTAAAAAACCAATCATATGAGAGAAAACAAAGTGAAAGTTATATCATAATTTTTTCATAGTAAGAGTGTGACTTTTTCTGGTTTTTATATAATATTTATTTTCCTTCAATGTAACTTAATAATAAGCATTTTGATATACTAATTAGAAAATTGGAAGATGTCTACTAGAAAAGAGTGGTGAGATTTGTACACTTTAAATCATAGTTACATTTTTCACACAATTAATAAAATAAAGTCGACTTACTTCTTTTTTTTAATAGAAGAATTGAACTAGCTTCTTTAATTTAGAGATGGTAATCATAAGTTGTTAAAATTTGGATCATAATAATTTGCATATGATATAGATTGAACTCAATTTTATATATTTTTCTTCTCAAAAAAATATATGTATGTATATATATATATATTGACAAGTTAGGCATGTGTTTATAGGACATTCTGGCCTTTTGCCCTTCTTGGGCAAAATAATTGGCCTTATGCCCCTGTTTTGAAAGTATATAGGGGAGTGCCCCTGTTTTGATACTCGACTACCGTAAGATCGAGTTACTTAAAATACTCGATCATATTAGGGCCGAGTTATGTGCAGTTTCCTGCCACCCTGGTCGTCCAGCGTGGATTTTGGGCATTAAAATATTCCCGCGTAACTGTTTAAAACTCGGCATTGGAAAAATCGAGTTATATGCAGAATATACTCCCCTTTTGAATGTAACGTCTCCCAAACAGTTCGTCTTCCTCCTTCCTCAATCCGTCTCCCAAACAGTTTGTCCCCCTCCTTCCTCAGTTCGATCAGTAGCCACCCTCAGTTCAACACATCTTCATCTTCAAGTTCTCTTATTTCTACCCGTACCCAAACCAAACCATTCAGTATACCCTTTCCGAACCTCAACCCAAACCCACATCCAAACCCACACCTTTCACTCTCACCATCGGCGAAGCTGAACCCAATCCATCTTCAGAGTTCAAGGATTAGAAACATATTAAGGTAATTTGTAATTGCCGAGCTCAGTTTTTTTTCCCTTTGCATTTAATCTGAGTTATGTTTTGCTTGTGCATGTACTCTGATTTGAGTGTGGGTGTGGCTTATTAAGTTGTTCTCTGTTAGGGTTATCTCTATTCAATATTATTGTTGTTGTTTTAGCTTTGCTGGGTTTGGTTTTGAACTGGGTTTTGGGTACGGGTGTTCATTTGGCAGGACAATGGTGTTCATTATTAGGGAAAATTGTTTTTTAATGCCCTGTATATCTACTGACTTGTGAACGGAATTTTACTGATTTGATGAATTATACTGACTTGTGAACGGAATTTTTGTATTATGTATCCAAAAGGTGTTTGTCATTGTAATTGATGTTTACTTTTCTCTTTTTCTGATTTTTGTTAAAGATAATATGGAAATTTGCTGGGTTCATTGGGATGTTCTGAGTAAGATTCACATTTACAGCCTTTCATGGGGTTTCAGATGTTGAATTGTTGTCCTTACTCTAATAATGCTAACTTTTAGCTGTCAAAAGAAAATATGAAATTATGTGTTAAGCATAGTTTTGCAGGTTGTTTTGTAAGATTGTATCAGTAGTACGATGGGTTGTATGGTAGTGACTGGTTGGTGTAGTGTGTATCAGTTTGCACAGTGGGTGTATCAATTGTATGAAGGGCTGTATAGTAGTGACTAGTTAAATGCCTAAGTGCCTAAGTGTCCATATAAGGCTGGCATATCAGGTCATAGAGTATACGGTTGGGTTAGTAACCGTGGTTAGGAACTGTGCAAGTGTAATTGAGTTAGTAGTTGAGTTAGTTACAGACTAGTGGGCTGTCTGTAAGGTGGTTATAAGACCAAAGAGTTACACAGTGGTCCATTAAGCAAATTGTGAATCTGAATAAAGTCTTTCTCTTTTCCTCTCTATTCTTTTTCTCTTCTCTGTTCTGTTTTTCAATTCTTGGAGGCATATTGACTCCGAACCCAGCTATATCCATAAATAGTAGATTTTGATCCTAACATTATGCCAAGAGCCTTCTAGGTAAGGCATTGCCCGATTCTCCCAATGAATAGAACTTGGGCTCAAATTAGTGGAAAAATTAATGTCAATTGTTTAAATTGTGCTTCTCTGCCATACTTTTAGTGAATGAATGCATATTAGACTTATGTGGTTGCACGTGTAAGAAATTTGCTGATTGGGAACACATGTTCAAAGCTGAAATAGGACTTTTTAACATGTTTACAGAGATATTGAGTTGTAATCATAAGTCTGGAACTAGACTCTTACCTAAGCTTCTTTTCCCCCTTGGAACTGACCTAATTTATACATATTGTAAAACTCTACATTGGATTTAAATCATAGCTCTTTGTTTAATGTGTTTATCCATTGGTGATGTGATTATCCTGTGCTTAATTTTTTTAGTTTTCATAGAATTATTGTAATCCTACTCTATCATTTGGACTCATGAATTTCATAATATATTTAAGAAGGATTTGTTCCTAGTTCTGTTTTTGTTATGGTTTTTTGCTAGTACTAGAATCTCAAATTTTTTTGTTATTTGGAATATGTTTGTGAAACCTTATCGACTCCAATGTATTTCAGAACATGGCATTCACGTAAGGCTACTACACTAGAAAACAGACAGTATAGCCAACTATAGAGAAAATTATAAAAACTTGGAACAAATTAGATCGAACGAAGACTCTAAGCTCTGATTGCTATTTGGCTGTTAGATTTTTCTGTATTCAGATTTTTCTCTAAACTTGGAACAAAGTATATGGAATATGTTGTATGAAAGGGGTCCCTCATTTTCCCCTTTCCCTTGGGACCAAAACTTAATAAATAAAAAAATAAAAGCGTGAATGCTTTACGTTCCCACCATTTTGTAATTTTTTAAATATCCTTATCTTTTCAAATGTTGTTTTGTGCCGAAAGCTGCATTTTAGTTGTTTTGTTAGTTGTTTTGATACTTTCATAGTTAATATGTAATAAGGTTAACTTATACTTTGAAACAAGTTCTATGTTTTTCGCAAGTCCTAGCTGTATTGGAAATTACGAATGTTAATAATTGCAAGTCCAGCGAACTTTGTTAATGTCTGCTTGTGGTCAACGGTATATTAACATGATTGCATGCGTGTCAGATATGCAGCACCTACAAAGTATGGAACCTGGACCCGCAAATGGTACACAGTTGACGCGGCAGCCGGTGCATCAATCCACGGCACTGTGGGAGACACCTGTCGGTCAGGTACGTACTTGTTGTATAGAACTTCGGACATGTCGAAATCATTTCACTTTCTTTTTGTAGGGTTCTTTGATTATTTGTAAATAGATGTTCGAAATGGTATCATGTCTGTTTTGGTTTAGGCAGTTTATTTAATCAAAAGAGAAAATGGTATGAAGCATAATCAACAGCATCTAGTCTTATTTCTAGATAAATTGAAACTACTAATACTACAAAAAATATTAAACAATGAAAAGGTATATTCAAAGTCAGTAGATCTCACACAAACCCCACGTGGCTACACATAACATAAGACAACCGACTTTTGAATTCTAATTCTTATTATACTCCATTTGACATACTAAAGCACTGTGTTTATTCATTTCAAAACATAATGCCCATCACCTTATTGCTAATTTTAAACAATGCCATTGATCTTGAATTGATCCTATCTGCTATTGAGGTAGAGTGAACATATTGCAAAATTGATCATAATTAATCAGTTAGCATGTCCAAACACGATTAAAAAACCACAGGGGAGGAAGAAAAATATTAGGCAAGAATACTCCTTGCTCAAACACATGTGAATTCATTAGCTCAAGCAACGTGGATAGAAGTAGAACTACTCATATAAGAAATATTATATTAGTTATATATTACAGAGCTATATTTTTCATTATACTTAGTTGAAATAGATCCATCAAATTTTTAGGTTGCTTGAGTACAAATAAAAAAAATTAAGCCTTAGTGCCAGCAAATATGGAAGTTTTTACCTCTTCAGTCAAGGCCCAAATTATGATTTTTTCCCCCCCTTAAGAGAAGGCGTTCTTTGAATTCCCTTTTAGGCACATCATTATAAACTACTAGAAGCTCTACTTCTTAAAAATTATGTAAACAATTTCTTTGTGAATAAAATGGTTAAAATGCATTTTAAGGATTTGTGATGATTTGCAAATCATTGGATTTGACAAGGTAAATTCAGGTGTCAAATCAAACAATAAAATATTTGAATGACTTTAATTATCAGAAAAAGTCAAAAACACGTGTCAAAATATTTTGCTATTGAAGTGCCATTGATTCACAGTAAGAATGTTGTCTTGCCTCTGCTGCTCTGGAAGTGGAGGGCACCGAGGCAGAATCAACAGCACATAGCTCATCCATAGACATACTTGTCGAAGCCTCTGTACTTTTAGAATCACTAAGGCTTGTTGAATCTATAAATTGCTTTCGAGAAGGCTGCTTGATACTGCTGGCAGGTGCTAACGCTTGTCCTTTAATACTTCTCCAGTCTGTGCCCAACAAACTCTCCTGTGGCAATATGGCCAATTGAAGATGTACATTCTTTGAAACAAGAGTTTTGACAAAATAAATGAGGTAAAAGGTCAAACAGGATATTAAAAGGGACAACATTATATGAACAAGCATTATGTAGAAATTTAAAAGGCAATTGAGAGAGATTAGAAAGGATGCTTCAATTTAACAGACGAAGGAAAAAAGAAACTGCTATCTGTTTCTTGCATATTATTATTATGTACCATTCTTATATTTATTTCATGTGCAGTATCCTAAGACAACGCTCTTTTGTGTGCAGGTAGTGCCAGGCGTGCTAAAGTGTAGGCGCCGATCTTGGGAGTTACCCCGGCATGGGCTAGACCCACGGATTGCCCATTACATAGCTGAGGTAGGTTTTGAAGGGTTATCGAAGGTTCCAAACATGGAAGTTGATCACGCATTGATCACAGCACTGGTTGAGCGTTGGCGTCCGGAGACGCATACCTTCCACTTACCGCATGGAGAGATGGGTATCACCTTACAAGACATTGAGGTGATGCTAGGGGTACCTGTTGATGGGTTGCCCATGACTGGGAGTGCCAAGGGTGATTGGCCTGCATTGTGTCGTGATTTACTGGGTCGTCATCCTCCAAACCCAATACCGCATCCCCATGAAAACAAGTCTATCCTTGCTGGGGCGAGGGTAAGAGTCACCTGGCTGAACGAACAGTTTAGAGCCCCCCTCGTTGTGGATGCTACTGACGAGGTAGTGCAGCAACACGCACGCTATCACATACTCGCGTTGTTGGGGTCCATTTTATTTATGGACAAGTCGGCAGATCGGGTGTCGATGAGGCCTCTACTGTTCCTGAACCCGATCAGCAACACAAAGAGGTACAGTTGGGGTAGTGGAGCATTAGCCTGGTTGTACAGGCACCTATGCAAGGCATCGGAGAGACGACGGCGATGCAGATATGGAGGTGCGCTGATGTTGGTGCAGCTGTGGGCGTATTCAAGGTTCCCATTGATATGCCCTGTTACGAGGCCACCACAACCGCCGATGGATGCAGGTCCCCTTGCCTGTCGGTATGTTATTTGATTAGTTTGAGTCAATTGTCATGGCATTTGTCATTCACCGTGCATGTCTCTATAGTTGACTTTAATAATAAATCCATTTTGTGAAACATATATTATGATGAAGTGAGATGAACCATATTGTAAGCACACTGTGCAACCTGAGCATAATTCCACCTTCTACTTTTATTGACTAGTTACTAACACACACACTCAGCGGGTCTTAAACCCACAAACTTACCCTCCACCATGATCTTACAAGGGATATAATTTGTCATTTGGGTTAGAGTTCGTTGGGCCAAAAGAAATATGGCACCTACTTTTTTCAACTGACCTTCATATAGATGATCTAACAATAACAATAATAAGAATATCACAATTATAAGAACCCACTGGTTCTTTAGAGTTTAGACAATCTATGGTGATAATTGGCCTAACATTAATCAGAATTCCAGCACAACAAGAAACTGACCACACTATAAAAAGTATAGCTTTCACACACACACACACACACCCAGATTATATATTGATAAAGGAATGCCAAGATTCAAGAATCGATTTATCTCAGCAGTAATTTAATAATAATAAAATAAAAAATAAATAAACAAAACTTGGTATATATGATACCAATGACAAAAACAAAGAAACCCCATTTCTAACAATCAAGAACCCATTGATTTGAGTAGTAACAAAAAACCAAAACCTGGAAAATAAATATGATACCAATGACAAAAACAATCAAACCCCATTTCGAAAAACCAATATTCTTATCAAAGAATCATAGATCAACCATTTCAAACAACTAACATATAAATGAGAGATCCAAATCCACATCTCAGTCTTTCTGATTAATATATACATCTAAAGGCCAAAAAAAGAACAACCCATCAAAGCAAAGTCAGATACATACCAGAAGCAAAGCCTCTCTGGCAGGGGCGGCTCCAGGATTTTTGTTCAGGGGGGTCAATAAGAAACATAAATTTCAATACTATAGGTAACAAATATAAACAATATGCAGCATTATTTTCAATACTATATTCCAACCAACTTCCATACTCTTTAAACCATTTAAGATTAAATCGACGCATAAGTCCACCAATTTTCGTTTCAGGAAAATTGTGTTCATGAGGTTGAAAATGTATTTTTTGTAAATAATATCTTCTTAAGTTCATCGTATTAGCAAAAGAATAAAAAATAAACTATAAGTTCATTAACATATTTTTTTTTTTCTAATACAATAAACATATTAATTATTGTTGTTAAGTGATTTTTTTTGCAATTCTTTAATTTGTTTACAATTCTTTAAATACAGTAACAGTAAAGACACATTAGAGACTAA
This sequence comes from Quercus aquifolioides, assembly GCA_019022515.1. NCBI lineage: Eukaryota > Viridiplantae > Streptophyta > Magnoliopsida > Fagales > Fagaceae > Quercus > Quercus aquifolioides. The sequence continues at coordinate 194 of JAFHAW010000031.1, read as the reverse complement.
AAATTCAATTTATAAGTTTACAATACAAAGCCCCATAGACACAATTCACAGTAATAGTAAAGACATGTAGGGACAGCCCCACACTATTGCAATTCTTTATAAGTTTGCAATACAAACACCAGCCCCACAGGCCCACACAACTCAGAGACTCAAAAACTCAACAACAAAAAATGAAAAAGTGTAAACCCTATAAC